>JAFIDM010059742.1:0-22467 GCA_023159025.1 Thereuonema tuberculata | reverse complement strand
TTCCATTGACAACCTCTTCAGTTTCGTACTTGCTGATATTAGATCTTAAATGATGGAGGGCTGTATATACTGAGTGCGATATTAATTCTGCAGCTTTTTTAACAATTTGACGTTGGGGACCCTGACACACTAAATAATCTTTCTTTAGTTTAGGAAACAGATTGACTTCATTTTTGTCGCTAGATAGTAAATGTTCAAGTGGACCTTTTGAAATATGTACGCCATTTAGATTGAAACCCCCATCCAAAAACGGTTACATGTTAGTTTTACAGCGTGTGGAGCATCAGCAAACATGTACATTTTTCTGTCCACAACAGGAGGTTTGAACCAGGTATGAGAAATTGATATGCTCAACTTTTTCCATAGACCCATGTTCCCTCCTCCCATGTCATTGATGCATGATACTACAGTGTAGCCAACGTTAAATAAACCCGTAATTATCTCCTAGAGAATGTTTTTCGTCATTTTCTTATCGAAATCGATGTAAACAGGTTGTTTCCATTTGCCAAACAAACTTCGCACCATTGCGACCTGCATTTGCGAATGAGACCCACTAATTTGTTCAACCTTCAGGTTGTATTCCATGCAAAATTTCATTTTAACTTCGTCAAATGTTAACACTGACAATTTCTCCAATGCGGACAGCGTTTCACCCCCTACTTTTAGAACATCCGTTAAAATACTTTCGCTTAAATGCGGTTTTGAGGCATTTTTTTGAAGCGTCGAAATTGAAGGTAGTGGATATTGGAGGACAGTTCTGACGTAGTTGTAGGCTCTCTTACTGTAGTACCGCAGAGTAAAAGCCTTCGAAAGGTCTTCAGGATACCAGTTATATTTTTTTTTTTGATTTAACACTTTAATTTGAGTTTTCGAAAACACTTTTTTTAAAAGGCTTTGCTGTTACTCTATCTGCCACATTTTTGCTTCATGCTTTTTCTATAGCCTTTACTCTTTTGGTAGCATGTTTATTCACAAGTTTTTCTTGAGCTAATTGACTCTGCAATTCACGTAGTTTGTTCTGAAGCTTTATATTCTTTAGTTTTGCGTTACTGTAGTGTCTTGAAAGGTTATTTTTCTCCCGTTGTAGTTTCTCCAAACTGTTACATTGGCATTTACTGGTTGACGGTGCTGCAGGAGAATACCTAGCACCTAGATTTAACGGTTGTACACTTTCCTGACTAGATACATTAGGAGGACTCAGTGGGGGATTATTATTTTCATCTTTATCTCCAAGTGTGGGTTGTTTTTGTTTTAGAGGAGTTCCTTTGTTTTTCTTGAGTTCGTTCAATAAGCGTTGGCGGTCTCTTTTCTCAGCCCTTCATTTTCTGTCACTGGTTATGGTTTGTTGGGAGCAAACTTCATTATCCAAAATCTCTCGTAATTTTTCTGACGGAATAGCGTCTCGTTTAAGTAGACATTTTTGTGTTAAGCCTAATAATTCTGATTGCAAGTCTCTTCTGTAATCACTTGGAAGAAAATGGTCTGCACAAATCCGGCTAGTCCTATGATTAAACTTTTCTTTTCGTCGACACTTCTCGATCCATATTCTACACAGGTTTTTGTCTTTGGGAAAACTATGATATATCAGGTGAACTGTATCGGGGTTTTTCTTCGACTTTTCCTGGCTGTTGTTGCACAAAGCCATCGCACACCTGGTTCCGGGCATCTTACGTTTTGGTGTTTCACTAACTGAAATATTCATTTGTCAATATAAATCTAACTATAAGGCATGGTAATGGCTAATAAACTAATGAACTAATAGCATTAATAAATATAACTATTTGGAAGATAAGAGGTGATACGAAGATTTAGGCTTACCAATTGCTACAGTAAGCAAATTATGCCTTTCGTATGAATTTCTCGTGTATTGTTTGTCCACTACGAGAAGAGACTTAGCCACGCCTTTTGAAACGGAGAATATATTTCATAATAGGGTTGAGGGTTGGAAAAGAAAAATTTTGGGAAAAAAAACAAGATTAGGAAAAAATTAAAAAAATTTTACTATTTAAAAAAAAAATTATTTATAAAATAATTATGAATAACATTATAATGTTAAAAGGGAAAAAATAATTATATATTATAAAAGCGTTATTTTGTCTGTCATAAGACTTTACGTTTTTCCAATTTTGTGACCAAACTATAAGAGATAGATTGGTCATGTAAATGGCTAAAATGTAGATTTTTTAAGACAAACAAAATGCTACAAACATCTTTCGAAAAAAGTTTTTTGTTTCCAAGATGGCGCCTTTAAAGGGTCAAATTTTGACTTTTTCTTAATTTAAACGAGAAGTGTAAAAGATAGAAGACAACATTAAATTGAGAAAATGTTGGTATTTGAAAGTTCTATCGAACGATGTATCACTTATTCACAAACGCTTCAGCGTTTGCAAGATACATTCAAAAATGAGAGTTTTTGGTGTGTGAAGCCGACCCGCAATACATCGAAGTTATTCGGAGAAGCCACAACAGGCTGGGAAGTTATATATTCTCCGACGATCGCAACATTAATTTTCTAAATAAGTAAAGTTTGTTTTTTCAATGCTATTTATGCAAGGGTTACGGAGCGAAGCGACGATACCCGGCAATTCTTCTTATATATTATAAAAACGTTATTCTGTCTGTAAGCAAAATGTTAAATTACAAATTACTAAAATGTTACTAAAATAGAGAATCTATTTATAAGAAATGAAAAGATATTAAACAACTGTCCAACTATACTGATTGGCGATGTTAATATCTGGGGGCACGGTAGTGCCCCCGCCAAGACGACGAACCGAAGGCAGGAAGGGCACTACGTACCTTTACTGGAAGTGTTTCGTCGTATTTAGAACCCTCATAGCTTCGGCCTGGATAATACTAGAGAGCTCAAATTTTCAGGATAAGATGCAGTAAGCAGACTAATGAAATACGCTAAGTTTCATTTATTTAGCTTTTATACTTTGGATTTTATTAATACCTAAAATACGTCGATTTCGTCACTGACTCACTCACTCATGATCATCAAAACCTCTAGGGTACTTCCTGAAGTCCTAGAAAGTTGAAATTTGGTATGCAGGCTAGGATTAGCACACAAACAAAAAAAAATTAAGAAATCCGTAACTTTCACCTTCCAACCCCTCAAAAGGGGTGGGTCTGGTTATGTATTATTGAACCCTCATAGCTTCGGCCTGGATAATACTAGAGATCTCAAATTTTCAGGATAAGATGCAGTTACCATACTAATGAAATACGCTAAGTTTCATTTATCTAGCTTTTATACTTTGGATTTTATTAAGATCTGAAATGCGTCGTACCCTCAATGCTTCGGCCTAAATAATACTGTGTAATAATGTGATTTCTTACAAAAGTGCAAACAGCTTGTATATACAAGTTGACCAATAGAAAAACAGAAAAGTAGGGTATTGAAAAAAAATCCATTTTTTAAATAATCTTAAAACTAAATTTAGTTGTAATAGATAATCCCACCCAAAACATTTCATGTAAAATAAGTTGCCAAGACTCACATGCTCATAACGCTTTCACTGTTAAAAAGTTATCAGATCTCATCTTACAAAAAAAATCAAATACCACCCAAAACTTTTCATGTAAAATAAGGGGTTGCCAAGACTCGCATGCTCATAACGCTTTCAATGTTAAAAAGTTATCAGATCTCATCCTACAAAAAGAAATGAAATCCCATCCAAAACACTTCGTGTAAAATAAGTTGCCAAGACTCACATGCTCATAATGCTTTCACTGTTAAAAAGATATGAGATCTCATGTAGAGCCAAGCTCCTAATTCTACGAGGCCTAACTCTACAAGCCCTAACTCTAAAAACCTTATATCTTGGTCAAAAAGTATGGCTTGGCCGTTTCATGGAACTATTTCATCTCACCCAAAACATTTCATTTAAAATACGTTGCCAAGATGCTCATAACGCTTTCACTGTTAAAAAGTTATCAGATTTCATATAGTGCCAAGCCCCTCACTATACATGCCTAACTCTAAAAACCCTACTATCTTGGTCAAAAAGTGTGCCTGGGCATACTCCATATCCTTTATATAAATCCATGGGATTGTCTGTGTGACAGCCACGAAACGGCCAAGGCATACTTTTTGACCAAGATATAAGGTTTTTAGAGTTAGGGCTTGTAGAGTTAGGCCTCGAAGAATTAGGAGCTTGGCTCTACATGAGATCTCATATCTTTTTAACAGTGAAAGCATTATCAGCGTGTGAGTCTTGGCAACTTATTTTACACGAAGTGTTTTGGGTGGGATAGATATTTTCAAAATGAATACAAACAATGCTGTACAGAAATGCGTAAAACTTATGTGCAATAATGGCTTCAAAAATCATCTTTACGGAACAACAAGAAACAACTGTACAATTCATGGAAATACGAAAACAAATATAGATCATATTTTCATAAATAAACATTATATCAAAACACCCGAAATAATATGTAAAGAACGAATCGATAAGAGTTGAAAATGAGAAAAGAACAGATCCAAATATAATCTATAAAGAACTAATCAATGATGTTAAGAAAACAAAATTCATGAAAATCTACATAAATAAAAAGAAAAGTCCTGACTCACTCACTGACTGACTCATCAACGCCCACTCCAAACCCTTGGACCTAGAAAGCTGAAATTTTGCACAGAGATTTCCTCTCTGATGTAGACAACGAATAAAGCCGGATTTTTCGAAATTCTTAGTTGATAAGGAATAATCTTGCACACTGACGATGAACAGAACGGCGGCAACCCCAGGTGTGTGGCGCCAACCCGCAATACACCTGAGTTAAGTGGAGAAGGCCACAACGGGCTGGGAAGTCGTTTATTCTCCAATTCTAAATATTAATTTGCGAAATAAATAAAGTTTATTTTATAATGTTATAGATGCAAGGGTTCCGGAGCGAAGCGACTGTACCCGGCTAGTCAAAATAATGAAAAAATCATTAATGAAATCGAGAAGTGATGAATTGCAGCAAACTTTGAAGATTTCATATTAGTGATGGCTAAGGATAGTGGCATTAACAGATGTACTGAAATGACGAGAAGTCTGGATGACCATATCAATGATAGAAATGAAAATCCTGATGAATATGATAATGCAATGTCATCTAGTAGTGTTTTCGTACCTACGTGGTCTGCATATCAATTGGTCAACAAGCCAATGAAGACAATGAGAATTTGTGTGGCTCCTCTCACAGACTGTAGTCTAACAACTGCTTCCACACAGTTAAAGTGCATGGAAAGTGACAACCGCCATTGTATTTTCAGATTCAAAAACTATTGTCACTGTTGACCTTGGTCTTTACAAACCAGTTTGTCATTTAGCAATGGCAAAACCAGATCTTTTTCAAAACTTGGGTTTTGCGACGACGGGAATCTATATTACTAAAATCTTTTATTTCTCTGTCTGTCTGTCTGTCCGGCGCAATTTTCTAAGCGAATGGAAAATAGAAATAATTTTTACAATGAAATTTCCGCGACGGGAATTGAACCTGCAACCTTAAGCCTGAAAAAGAGATGGCTTGAAAAGAGTCTTCAAAACTTCAAAATGTTGCTTTAACCCCTTTCATTGGAATCGATTATTCTTGGATTATCTCATATAAACCATCGTTTTATCATCAACAATCAATTAGTATCGAAATGGACAACGAGAGAAAGGATGAGATCTTTTCAAAGAACTGTTAATAATGTCGTAATCTCGGCCATTCTTGAATACAGGTAAAATTTGTCTCAAGTCTCCGCCAAAGAGGAAAATTTGTCTAGATTCACAAGTCATCAGAATTTGGTTATCTTCACTCGAAAGAATAGTCACAATCAATTCGTCGCCAGGAGTATCGTATATAAGCTATGATCTTCATTTAACATCTATATCAACGAACGTCATCTAAAAAAATCTCGTCTTCAAATATCTATAACGAACAATCTGTACACGGGAGATGGCCTAGTTTTCACTAAGATGGTGATGATAACTTGTTTTGAAGAGAATAATGTAATCTCATTAAATAATGTTTTTTATATAATTACATAATCCATTTTAGGAACTTATATTATTACTAGGCCCGACTACAATTTCTTTATTTGTTCTACATCATTGTACAACTATTAGTAACGTGCATTTCATACCATTACATACAACGGTACTAGCGATTCCATATGTGAGTAAAAAACAGCACAAATATTATTTTTTTATCTTTTAATAAATAACTGTTGGTAATATGTTCTCACCCGATGGTGACATATTTAATGGAACAACTCACAAAAGGCAGCAGATATGAAGAAATTGATAAAATCTAAATTAGTTCTTCGGCTCATGCACAACAAAAAATGTTCTATGCAAATTTTTCGGATGAGTATTCTGGAAAGAGTTATCTTAACGTAATGAGTAAGGCGGACATCTTGGATTAATGACGTCATAAAAAACAAACAGAGCAATTTGGAGGAAAACACCCGGTACTACACCATTATGTAGCATACAATAAATCGATTCCACATGGTCGCACCTTCCCTTTACAAAAAAATCCCACGGAACACCATTTCTCCTTTGATAAGGTTTCCATTGGGAGGAGGTTAGAGTAGAATAGTAATTCCGCTTCCTTCTGACTTCAATCCCGCGAAATAAATCCGCATCTCGTTATGCAGAAATCTGGATAACACCTAAGCCCAGTTGGAGGTGAATATCTCACGGAAAAGTACCCGATCTCAGACAGACATTGAACCGGCTATTTTCAGCCCGGAGATCACGTAACTGGCTACAGAATTCACGAACTTACATATAGGTGTCTTAAGAAAATTTATAAGTCCTAAAATCTTGAGATATCTAGATAAAGAAAATAAAGTTTTAAACACGAAGTTTGATTGAGATCAAATAATTGCATTTTTGCTTGTTAACATATTTTCCAAAATTCCAAAAAAACAGACATTACTCAAAAAAAAAAATAAAAAAAAAATAGCCTAAAATTCGTTCTAGTGAGTAAATGACTTAAATTTCCATTCCATTCAATCGTAAGATGTGTATTTAAAGCGAATTATGTATCTTCACACTTATGTGAAAAATTTGCCTTTTTTTGAAAAACATTTTCAGCGAGATTTGCCACTCAAAACAAATATCAATTTCAGATAAATAGATGACTTTCGGTTTATTTTGGTGTTTTATAAATTGAAATGAACCATTATTTAATAATTTTCAATACACTTTCTCGTTTATAGAATAGTAAAGAACAAACCACAATGTAAAAGAAGTGATAGTGTAGTCTCAAATTCTGAACACAGATAAATAATAGGATCATAAATAGTTATAAAAAAAAACTGTAATTTTAAATTTTTAAAATTTTTAAATGTTTTTGTTGTTTTTTATATTAGTAATGGTTAATTTATAGTGATTTCCGAGAATAGTTTCTCGATAGTTGAATATTATTTGTTCACTTTTTTTCGAAAACTTCAAACGAAAGAACATTGTATTTTGTACTTAATTATCATGCAGATTTAAAATACAAATCGTTAATATAGGTTGATCGATATGACTATTTTGTTTTATATATACATTTTTATATATATAGATGTTTCCTTCCTCAACAATCTCCAATAAGTTAAATTCTATTAATTATAAAAATATATCTTTTGTTATGAGCTATCCTAGGAGAATCGAAATAAGAAGATCCTCAGGAGATCTAAAATTAGTCTTAACTCTTCCTCTGCATTTTCAGTTACTATTTTTTGATTCAATTGTTTTTTTCTATCAGGTTTTTTGGCAGGTCAATTAATTTCTTTTATTGATATTATTGTTTGTTTGGAATCGTATCATAAGTATTTTCTGTACATTCTTTTTCTTTACTTTTACGAATGTACTTTTCTAGAATGTACTATTCCCCACTTGCAAGATTTAAAGCTATAGGAAATTTAACTGATTTAAAAACTGAGAAATTAGAAAGAATAATCCAGAAGCAAACTAAACAACGTATAGAACAAAGTGAATCAATCCTTTGTCTCATATATTCTTTAAATATGTTTTTTTCTATTTTCATCTAAAGCAGCGGTCGGCAACCCGCGGCCCGCGGGCCGTATGCGGCCCATGAAGCGTTTTGGTGCGGCCCGCAAGGCGTGTTGGAAGATTTTTTTTTTTTTTTTTTTGGTTGTTAAAATAAAATTTTCCTTTTTTTTGCTTGTTAAATTAGGATTTTCCGGTTGTTTTTTTTTGGTTGTTAAATTAAATTAAATTATTGTTAAAAGATTTTCCGTTTTGGCCCAAGTGCGGCCCGCAGTAATCCCCACATAACATATTTGGCCCTTTTACAACAACAGGTTGCCGACCACTGATCTAAAGGAAAAACAAGAACGGTAAACTCAAGAAATGTATCCCTTTATATGATATCTCGCCAGCCGTGGCGACCAGTGCGCCAGTACCTGGGTTCGAATCCCGGCAGTGGCATGGCTGTTTCAATTTCCTTTCCTGTGTTGTCCAGCCTCTTCTTCACTTTCTCTTCGGTCTGAAGTCATTCCTTAATGGCGTCCTGGGGGCAGGCAACAGGGAACCACCCCCAGTATCTTTCCTCAGGTGTTTCTAGGAGATCCAAGTGAGACCTCCATAGACCTGGACCTGTCTTCGGACAGAAAACTATGGATGGATATGATATCTAATATTGTTATTACTCAAAATTAATTAAATCATAAAAACTATACAAGTTAAGAAACAAAATACTTTCTTTAAAAATGCTAAGGTAAACTAAGAAGGCAGAAAATATTTTGATAATTTTTGCAAAAATTATCGCATTTCTACTTTTTTTCATTTAATATTATAAATATTTCATTACAAAATCAAAACAAAATAAATAAAAGAACGTTTATAGATTTCTTCTTGAAATTTCCTTTTATTATTTTCCTTTGGTTGTTTTACAAAATTTAAAAAAAAAAAAAAAGTAAAAAAAAAAGCCTACATTAATTTCAAATGGAAATTTCCGCTGAAAGAGAACAATACAAATTTTTTTAATATTAACAAATAAATTAAATTAAATTTAACATCTACATAATTGTTTAAATATCTTTAATCATTTCAAACGAAATGCAAACGAATGGATTCTATAGAAAGATTAAATGACCACATTAGCAATCCATTTTTTAGTTCCTAATCGTTTTCTACATCGAAAGTTGTCGTCTTTTCGTAGTTTTCTCGGTAGGGAACCTCTTGTAGCGATGAATTTTAATTCGAAAATTATTCACTTTTACAACGACCTAACAGAAACAAAATACACGTCAATGTCATTATTCGCAATCGAAGAAAGTTCCAAATAAATCAGGGATATTGTATAAAATCAAATGTTATATTTTCAGTTATTAATTATTTATTATTTAAAAAAAAGTTACTTGAATAGGCCTACATTCTTTTCTCATTATTAAATCGTCAATTAAGGGAATTACTTTTGTTTTATAATGATTATTATTTTCTAATATTCAATTTCCTCAAGATAAAAGAGCCACCGTTATAATTTATAAATAATCTTAAAACATATAACTTATGAGTCAATTATTCCTTTTTGAAGATTATACAGGGTGTATCTGAAATGTGATGCCAAAATAAGAGGTTGTATTTAGTCATGCAAAGCAACGAAAAAAATGTCATATAAGCATGCGTCTGGAAATGCTTTATTTCCAAGATATTTAAGATGAGACAATTTCAGCCGTACAACCCGACGACATATGTACCAACGTTATCCTGACCTTTGGATTGGAAGAGGGCGACCTACAGCCTGCTCGTTCCCCTGATTTAAACCTTCTCGACTTTTTCTTCTCGACTGGGGATTATCTTAAAGCATTAGTGTATACCACATCAGTTCCTGACGCCCATGCACTGCATAATCGCATAGTGGATTGGTGCAACACAATTCGACGTGCACTTTGCATCTTCGACCGTGTTCGACAGTCGAAGGAACGACGTTTTGTTGTGATCTTGCAGCCGGTGGAGGACATTTCGAGCACTTTCTGTGAAACTGAGTGACTGTACGGTCAACACCTTTGTATTCTTGTATGGTTCCTATCTTGGAAATAATGTATTTCCCGACCCATGTTTAAATGACATTTATTCGTTGTTTGCGTGATTGAATACAACCTGTAAGTTTGGCAGCAAATTTCAGATACACCCTGTATTTAACTGAATATTATAATCCTTAGAAATCTTTGGATTTAGAAATGAAATTCATTTAATTATTTTCTTTGAAGTTAATTATGAAATTTGTTGATAATTTTGAATTTTTAAATTTCTACAAAATATAAAACCAATATTATCTTACCTTCTATTTTTAATGAAAACAGCAAAAATGAAGGCACAACGCAAATAACAAGAGAGGAAACGATTCGCACCCTGAGTTTGTCATCGGGAAGAGACTGGGACGGGCCGTTTCGTCCTTTCTAGGACTCATCAGCCAGCCAGACACACTCAGAAGGTGCATGGGGCCGTAATCCCGGTTCTAGCTCCCGAGTAAGGGACCTCCCCCCTTACAAAAAGAGATTTAACGTGCCTGATGATTCGATGAAAAGAGCAAAAACGAAGGCCCAACGCAAATAACAAGAGAGGAAAGGATTCGCACCCTGAGTTTGTCTGTGTTTGCTAATTTCTGAAAACCTTTGAAAAGATAGTATTGAAAATTCGCAGTTTTGAAGAGTCTTTATTTTTCAAATTCTCTCTTATTTAAGGAATCTGCATTTGAAAATAAATGCAATCTAATTTCAGAAGATAACCTTTGGAAACTCTTTTGAAAGACAACAATTTTCTATTTAATGTACGCTATTCTTCATTCCTTCCTTTTGTCGATTTCGGCTAACTAAGGACCACGGACACTAGACCCGTATAACGATCGTCATGGTGGAGCTAGGAAAATTCAAGAAGGCGGACGAGATTCATATCAAGTTCAGAAATCCAGGGAGATAGTAAGTGCCAGGTTCAAACGACGAAAAACAGAAGAAGAAAGAAACAGCCATGCCGATGCCGGGATTCGAACCCAGGTACCCAGGTACCGCTCGGCCACGCTGGATCGGCTTGTATGCTATTCTTTTTTAAAATTCCTTTTTTTACTTTCCAAATGAGTTTATTGAATTAAATCTAATTGGACCGTCTAAGATTTGTTTGGACTATTCTTACATTTCTAACAGTTTACTGAGGTAGTGTTTCTTACTGTTAAATAACTAAAACAGTGTTTTTTAATTAACACTATTAAATAGTCGAAAAAAGGAACTTTTAAAAGATAATACCGAGACAGAAATTATCAATTTCACTTTTATGTTCATTAAATATTACAAAAAAAAAATTAAAGAAATGAAATGATAGCAAAGGAATTGAAAAAAAAAGTTGATTAAATTCGTGAGGGTTTTTTTTGTTATTTTATATAAATAAGTGATTTTTAAGTGTGTTGTACTATCACGTTTGATGTTTTAACATGTGCGTCTAATAGTATCAGTTGTAAACGTCAATACTTATTAAATATTGGACACCTGAGCCAAATCCTTATTTTTCTTATATTTCCTTGAATCAGTTCACTGAAATTAAAATATATTTCAATAAATTATTGTGCAAATTAGTTCAGTTAAGTTGCATCTCTTTACAAGACTTAACCAAAGAAAGAGATTAAAATAATTCTGTTCATTTTCTACTTGTGACCCCTTGATTTCTTTGAAATTCTCTGTACTTTTTGGTTATCGGAAGCCGAGTGGGTCTAGTGGTATCTTGATAATGGTTGGAAATATAGTAATTTACAAATACTTTAAATGACAAAATTTATTTCTATTTATTTATTCTATCGAGATGATTCGATTGAATGTTTCGCGATGTGAGATGATTCGACTGAATGTTTCGTGATGTGAGATGATTCAACTGATTGTTTCGTGATGTGAGATGATTCGACTGAATGTTTCGTGATGTGAGATGATTCGATCGAATGTTTCGTGATGTGAGATGATTCGACTGAATGTTTCGTGATGTGAGATGATTCGATTGAATGTTTCGTGATGTGAGATGATTCGATTGAATGTTTCGTGATGTGAGATGATTCGACTGACTGTTTCGTGATTTCTCTGTTCATGGCAGCAACAGTCGAAGAGACATTCAAAGATGAGAAAAGGGAAAGATATAAAAGATTCTAGAAAAATTTGAAATCAAATCAATGACAGATTGAATAGTAAATAAAATTGGAAGTTTATTGAAATTTGTCGATGAATATATTGATAAAGATTTATTTTCGGGATTTATTGAAGTACATCCTAATCTAGTTCTCAACTCAGCTTTAAATAATCTTAAAAATATAAGGTTTAAGGGTTCTGACAGAGAAATACCAAAATTCAAAACATACTAAAGTATATCCTCCGCAAATCATAGCTTAATGACGTCTATGGGAATAGCTCAGTTTAAGACTGGAAGGGGGTGAAGGAACGGAGTTCTTAATGCATATAATACGAAGGTTGTTTAAGATTGAAGGTTGGCTCCTCGGCGGAAACGCTTTCTATTGGCTAGATCAATGACGTCAACTGGATTGCAGAGCAATTTAGTGGTCGAATATCTAATAACTCAAATTAATGGCCGTGTGCACCAAACTAGAATTAACTTTGATGACTGCATTGTGGACGTACCTAAAATTAGTGGGGGGTGTCTTTGTTTTAAAATTTTAGATTTTGTTTTAAAATTGTGTGAAAGGAAACAAACATGTATAAAAAGAAATTTATCAAGTTTCTGAATAAATTTTCTTTTTATACATGTTTGTTTAATTTCACACAATTTTAAAACAAAGGCTAAAATTTTAAAACAAAGACACCCTCCACTAATTTTAGCTACGTTCACAATGCAGCCATCAAAGTTAATTCTAATTTGGTGCACACAGCCATAACAGTTTTAAAATAAGGTAGGTGACCCAAAGGTGGCCAGAGTGCACAAGTGTATTACTATATTATATTATATAATATAGTAATACACAAAATAGTCGGTAAATGGCACCTCCTACTTGACAGCTGTCGCACTCTAGCGCTGGCTGCTGAAAACTAAGCCATTTCGACGAGGCGTCGGCCATTTCTGAGAAGACATTTGTTTTTGAGCATCGTTGTTCTTACTTTCCGGTAAGTAATAAATGAAATTTAATCGTGTAAAGTTTTGTTAAATGCAAGTTGTTGCATATTTTATTGAAATTCGGTCGCTACTCATTCAGGACGTATTGTCACAGTTTAAGAATTTCATGGTAATGACATTGTTTATTTGTGAAAACAATGTGCTGAGATGTGTACACAAGGTGGCCCGCCAACCTGACCACAAAATAATTGACATGAGACTGTGCACCCAATGTTTAAGATATATCTACGAGGAGTGCGAAGGACTTACAAAGGGTGACAAAATCAAAGATTTGCATTGACCCAGATTGAAAGACTTACACAAGGCGACAGAATCAAAAAATTTAAGTTTACTTTTTGAAAGACTTTTTCCTTCTATATTTTGTACGCATATTTAGTATTAGGACTTTAGGCATGTAAAACTAGCAGCTTATAAAATACTGAATTTAGTCATAACGTGTTAAGCGTCCTTTCAACCCCTGGAAAATATAATTTTTAACAAAGTAAATATGTGGGCCACCTAAGGTTCACCTGCTCCGAAGGTGGCCCGGAATTAACTTTTTTAATAAAATAACTATAAAACAAACTAAATAAGTTTTAAGAAAAACAATATCAATATGTCTTGTTTAGAGAAGGTTCACGATGATGATCCCTAGATTTTTTTTTATATTCCCGCTACCGTTAAATTATAAAAAATCAGCAAAGCTTAACTATGGCCACCTCTAGGTCACCTACGTTACTGTATTTAAATTTTTTGCCGATTGAAATATTTTTTATTATCACCACTTACCGTAATTTAGAAAACAATTGGAAAAAATAATAAGATTAAAAGAATTATAAGTTTTATCTGTAATGATAACTCAAATTTACTTTTCTAAAAAATATCTTTATAAATACTTTCTTTATATTTTTTAAAAGACAAATATTTCATTGACAAAATATCGTATCTAATTAGGAAAAATTTTGCATTGTAAGGAAATTCAAAGTTTTCCTAGACTAAGTTAATCTTTTAGAGAATGTGAATTTTGCTAAACTCTCTTTAAGTGAAAAAGCAGGGATTCCTCTTTCAAAAATCAACTAAATGAAACTGATTAAAATAACCCAGGTTCTGAGTTTTCCACATATTTTCCTTTTTTTTTTTCTAAGATTGACATAAATTAAAGTGTGTATAAATTATTATAGGAGAGGAACTAAGAAAATATAAGCTTTATATTCAGTAGTCATTTTTACTATTTAACAAATTATTAACAATACAAATTAATATTTTTTTTTAAATGGTGAAATTTGAAATTATGTTAAAATATTTACAATAAATAATTCAAATTGTTTTTAAATTGTTTGTTTTAACTATATTTAACATAATTTTAATGTTTTTTTTGTGGAAGTTCATTTCATCATTTAAATTAACGATTTATTACAACACAAGTAAAACATCACTTATTTATACAAAATAACAAAAAAAAAAAATCACGAATTTCATCAACATTTTTTTTTTCAATTTCTTTGCTAGCATTTTATTTTTTTAATATTAATTATTCTTAATTAAAAACGAAGTCAATTTAGTTAAAAGCCAATTTTATTTTGTAATATTTGATGAAAATAACAGTGAAATTTACGATTTATTTCTCACTATTATAATTATAATTGAAAAGTTTCTTTATTCGATTTATTTATTGATTTATTTTAGTATCAGACCGCTTATAAATTTAATATTTCAAATAATTTTTCGGTAATTATGAAACAATTTTTAATTTTTTTTTTCAAAAAATGAAGCACTCTATTCATTATTTGAATAGAAGAAATCTTCCAAGTTGCAGTCCATGTGACGTTATGCTCAAAAAGAAAATATTGCGGTGCCTACTATGCAGCGTTTTTGGACCCCTCCCCCCTTCGGAAAATATCTTCTCTTAAGCTTTCAATAAACACTCATTAAATTCTATTGAAATCTTTATAACAGAATTATTGTTTTGTTGAAAAAGCGAAACTCATTAAAAAATTAAAGGTTACTGATCGCATTAACACTGCTTTCGCTACAACTGTGTTAAGAATATTGATGGTTTGATTTCAACCATACACTGATCTATCAATTCTTGAAGCCATCAGATAAAATTCGGCAAAACTCCGAACGGCGGTCCCAAATTATGAAAACCTCCGAACGGCGGTCCAAAATTATATAAACCTTTTTAATGACAGATAACAGTATGACTGTAAGGATAACATATAGCCAGAGTTATTACACATCAAATCATATAGTTTTCGCTCAACATATTTACAAAAAATATATTTATTGTCGGAATATGTGCGATTTAGGACTAAAGCGTTATTACTCTTTGTGCTTGTGGTCTACCAGCCATGGCACATTTAAAGTGATTTTTAAGCAACAATACACAATGTTTCATTATTAACAACAATAACGATGTCATTACACTTGATACAATGTTTCATTAATAACAAGACAAATGTTTCATTAGTAACAATGTTGGGATCGCGTTCGGAGGTTATCATAATTTGGGACCGCCATCATAATTTGGGACCGTCGTTCGGAGTTTTGCCTAAAATTCAAATTAATAGAATTCCTAAAAAGGTTTTCTAAAAAACATTCACAATATTATCAAATAATTATTACTTTTACAACTGTAAACCAATATGATCTTTTTAATTGTAATATTAGTAATTTCATGATCATTTATTCATTGGAAACAACTAAAGTGAAAACGATGCTTATTAGTTCAAAGCAGAAATTAAAATTGAAATTTACTATAAAGAGGAACGAATTCAAGCAAAACTTTTTTAAAGTTGTTCAAGTATAATTTAGGGTAGTAATATATTTCAAGTACAATTCTTTAAAAATTTACACTATTAGCTTATATTGATAATATCTTACTTTATTCATAAATTAAATAAAGAATTAAATCTTAATTTTATATCTGCATTTTTTTTAAGGTCAATCTACGATAAATTTAATTTCAGACAGATTAGATGTACTTTTGTTAAATTTTAGAAATCCTCGTGAAATATTTGAAGAAACGGCAGAGAAGTAATGACTGAGATTATAATGATTTGATAAAAAATCTGTTCTCATAAGATATGTAAGCACAGAAGAGAAGAATATAAGAAATTTGTTTTTAATAGGAGCAAACAGTTGCAAAATCTTCTTCACGAAAAAAGAAACCCCGCATTTTTTACTGGACCAAAGGATTCACGAACTTACGTGTAGGTGTACGAAAATTTATCAGTACCAAAATCGTTTCAGATCTATGTAAAGAAAATAAAGTTTTAAACATGAATTTTGATTGACATCAAATAATTATATTTTTGCTTGTTAACAATTTTCCAAAATTCCCAAAAAATAGATATTACTGAAAAAAACAAAACAAATAAAAACAGCTTCGTTCTAGTAAGTAAATGACTTAAATCTCCATTCAAATCGTATGATCTATATTTATAATGATTAATGTTTATTTACACGTAAATTAAAAATTTATAATCTTTAAATCTAAAAATCTTTAGATGTATACTAATAATCAATCACCTATAAAGTTTTAACATTTTAAGATATCGATGAAACAAATACACGTTTATTGGCTTCATGCTGTTTTTGTCTGGCTTTCTTCAATTCTTCTAAGATTAACTCTTTTTATTTAACACGTTTTTATTAGCTCCCTTTCTTGTCTGTCCGTTTGTTGCAATTCATTTTAATCTAACTTCCCGATCAGCTAGAGATTCGAAACTTAAAAACATAGCTTATGACAAGATGACCATGCAATATTAACTAGCTTTCTTAACATTAATGTTGTCTTTTCGTTAGGAACCCTATTTCCTCGTAAGACACGTCGGTGCGGCGATGCGTCGCCTACACCACGCTGTCAGTGTTTTTGCAAATGGCCGCATGGCGCTGAAGCTATCTCGATGTCACGTCGGTACGGCAGAGCGGCACAATATATTCAAATATTTTTTATATCATCTTTTTAGTTGTAGATTAGTAATCAGTAGTAATTTCATGATCATTTAAAGTGAAACAAATAAAGTGAAAACGAGGCTTATTAGCTCAAAGCAGAAATCAAAATTGAAATTTACTAAAAAGAGAAACGAATTCAAGCAAACCTATTTATAAAGTTGGTAAAGTATAATTTATGGTAATAATGTATTTCAAGTATAATTCTTTAAAAATATCAATACACTATTAGTTTATATTGATAATATCTTGCTTTATTTATAAAATTGGATAAAGAATTAACTCTTAATTTTGTATCTGCATTTTTCGAAGGGGAAAACCTGACAATCTGCGATAAATTTAATTTCAGACGGAATTTCAAATTAGATGTACTTTTGTTAAATTTTTGAAATCCTCGTCAAAATTTTTGAAGGAATGTCAGAGAAGTAATAACTGAGATTATAATTTGATAAAAAATCTGTTCTTATAAGATATGTAAGCACAGAAGCGAAGAATATAAGAGATTTTTAGATTATTAGGAGTAAACAGTTGCAAAATCTTCTTCACGAGAAAAGAAATCTCGTATTTGTTACTGGACCACAAGATTCATGAAGCTACGTGTAGAAGTTATGTGAAAGAAAATTTATCATTGCCAAAAACGTGTCATTTCTAAGTAAAGAAAATAAAGTTTTAAATAAAAAGTACGATTGAGATCAAATAATTATATTTTTGCTTGTTACCATTTTCCAAATTTCCAAAAAACAGACATCTCTTAACAAAACAGCCTGAAATTCGTTCTAGTGAGTAAATGACTTAAATTTCCATTCAAATCGTAAGATGTATATTTAAAACGATTAATATTTCTGTACACATACGTTAAAAATTTATAATCTTTAGATGTATAATAATAATCAACTATATATAAAGTTTCAAAACATTATAACATATTGATGAAAACAAATGTAAGTTTAGTGGCTTCATCTTGTTTCTCCCCGGCTTTCTTCAATCCTTCTCGGATTAAATATTTTTCACAATCAGATATCTTTTTCAAGAGGGCCGCAGCTTCTGTGTTAATGAATATATTTGACATTTAGAAATGCTGATATTTAGATGAAAGAAACTGCTTTTATTTTAAAAACATTACACCTTAGATTGGGGGGAATCTGGTTCGGGGTGCAAAGCACTGTCTCGCCTCCCACAGTGTCCTTAGGCACCGCAGAGACCAAGATTTCTACTATCCACCACCCGTGGACTCCCCAGGTTGCTGACATCCCATAGCCTCCGGGTACAATCCTGCGACTGTCACCCGGCGTTACTAATCTTACTAAATTATAAAAAGACGTACAGGGATGTGGGATTTGAAAAAGGCCAAGACAAAAACCACAAAATAGCCGTATCTTCACAGAAACAGTGTTTTTGAATTTCTTTTTTCAAATTCTTCATCACTTTGCTGCTCATTTTTTAATATTTATAAAAACATATATTTACAAAACAGCACGTTTGTTGGTTTGTGTGTTTATTTGTTATTTGTTCACTATACACTCTAAATCCCTTTGACTTATCTGGACCAAACATTGTGGAATTACTCTTTAGGACCCTGCGGAAATAACAGGATACAATTGAAACCTGGACACATTTCCCTGTCCTTCTAATTGAATCCCCTTCATTCTTTGGCGCCATTAAAACCTACTAACCAACCAACACTTTTGTATAATTTTCAAGTACAGCTTATTACCTGACTTCTGTTTTTAATTTAGAAGTATTGCTGTGGAGCAGAGGCTAAACACTGGCGTTTGGGGGTATGGTTACGTGTTCATATCTGCCTAATGGCAGTTAATTTTTTTTTCTTTGATTTCCTTTTTTTTTTTTTCATTTTCTTTTAAATTTTTTTGTTTTTTACTTTCCTTCATTATTAATGATTATGAATTTTATTTTCTTTTTTTTTATTATTTTGAAATAAATAATATTCTTCCTAACATTTTTTTAATTTTCAGAATTTAGTAAAAACAGACATAGATAGACTATTTTTCTGAGTTAGACTTTTCGGAAACTAATGTTTTTCTTTTCTAATATCGTTTATAAAATATACTGGAAACTAAAAATTCTCTTTGAAAAAAATAAAATTTCTCTTTTATAAAATATTTTTGGCTTAATATTTTTGTATAGTTTAAAATTCAAAATGATCGACATATTTCATAATTAACCTAAAGAAAATATTAAAAAATGAAATAAAATTCCATTTATAAACCCAAAGATATCTAACCATTATAATATTAAGTTACTGTTCTTACGTAATATTCATCATATATACTTGAGTTTACTGTTCTTGTTTTTGCTTAGAAGAAAATAGAAAAAAACTTACTCAAAGAACATACATATGAAACAAAGGATTGATTCAAATTGTACCATATGTTGTTTGTTTTGCTTCTAGATGATTGTTTCTATTTTATCTGTTTTTAAATCAGTTAAATATGCTGTAGGTTTAAATCTTGCAAAAGTGGAATACTATATTCTACAAAAGTACATTCGTAAAAGTAAAGAAAAAGAATGTATAGAAAAAACTTATCATATTATTCCAAACAAATTAAAATATCAATAAAAGAAATTAGTTGGCCTGCCAAAAAAACCTGATAGATAATCAGTTGAATCAAAGAATAGTGACTGAAAATGGAGAGGAAAAGTTTAGACTAAATATTCTTAGTTCTCATGAGGATCTTCTTATGTCGATTCTCCCATGGTAGCTCATCAACAAAAGATATATTTTTCTAATTAATAGAACTTCACTTAATGGAGATTGTAGAGGAAGAAAATGTCTATGAATATAAAAATGTATATATAAAACAAAATAGTCAAATCCATTCGCCTACATTAACGATTTGTCTTTTAAATCTCCATGGTAATTAAATACTTCAAAATACAATGTTTTTTCGTTTGTAAGTTTTCGTAAAAAATTAAAAAAAATAATGTTCAACTATAGAGAAATTATTCCCGGAAATCACTTTAAATTTACCTTTATCACTGTAAATAACAACGAAAACTTTTAAAAATAGTTACAGTTTATAATTACAGTTCTTTTTCCTGTTACTATTTATAATCCCATTATTTACATATATTTATATTTTAGGACGACAACTTTAACTTCTTTTACTTTGTGGTTTGTTCTTTACTATTCTATAAACGTGAAAGTGTATTCAAAAATTATTTTATTTAATTCATTTCAACTTTTAAAACACTAAAATAAACCGAAAATTATCTATTTGTCTGAAATTGATATTTATTATGAGTGGCAAATCTGACTGAAAATGTTTTTCGAATAAAAGCAAATTTTTCACATATGTATGAATATATATATTCAACTAATTCTAATGATATGAAAGACAACTACTAATTTAAAAGCAACTATAGTAGATTCCATTGTTCTATCAAGAGAAATTAATGGATTCTTGTAAGGGTTCTTGTGAGGATTTTTGTCTTCTAAATGAGTAACTTTTTCCACAAGCTTCTATGCGAGGAAATTTTCGAAATTCAATCAATATTTATAATCAGCCAATTTCAAGGACATGGATTCAGATGTTGAAAAGTTACTAAAACGGAATCATAATTTTTTCTTTTCTAGTTTCCATTGCTTCACTTTTCTATTTCAAAATTGGATAAATTTCACCTTTCAATTTTCTTAATACAGATGTAGAACCTCAAAATTCTAAAATATCAATCCATATCATTTAAAGAAATTATATAAAATAAATAAATACAATTCAGAGCTTCTGCATTGAAAATGATTTGTACAAATCGAAACGTCTGCTCATTAAATTTTAATTGTAATTTTTAATCATGTGTGAATCGGCCTCCTTTATTTTAGTTAAACTATTATCCCACGTTAAACCTTACCAAATAAATACAATTCGCAGTTTCTGCAGATTACGAAATTAATTCCTTCAAACACATAACTAGAAAAAAATGGTTCATGCATATTTTATTGAAATGAAACCCTGTAAAAATATAGGGTTTCTTTTCTCGTGAAGGAGATTTTGTTAGCTTTTTACTCCTAATAATCAAAAAATCTTATAAACATTAAAGAAAAACTATAAATAACACACAATAACTAAACAACATAAATTTCACTGAGCTGATTTTAGATTAATTTGCTGGTCAACAGAGGACGATGCTGTTTCGGGTTTCAGCACCCTCTTCGGCTCGGTCCCGTCCCAGCATAACTCAGCTCAGTGAAAAGTACAATATATCAAACGGACAAACATTTATAAGAATGACCGCTCATTTCACTAATATCAAAAAATTAAATAAACAATAAAAGAGGGTAAAAACAAATTCACGCTACTGAGCTGAGTTTAGCTGGGACGGGACCGAGCCGAAGAGGGTGCTGAAACCCGAAACGGCGTCGTCCTCCGTTGCCCAGCAAATTAATCTAAAATCAGCTCAGTGAAATTTATATTGTTTAGTTATTATATGTTATTTATAGTTTTTCTTTAATGTTTTTAACATTGTACACACGTTAATTTTGATTTCATTAAAAAATCTTATATTCTTCACTTCTGTGCATACATATCTTATGAAAACAGATTTTACTACTAAATGTTCCGTTCCATGAAGCCGTGAGCTTAACTACGAAGTCCCGTTGGAATATCCGTTTTCGTGCCACCGCGTCAGGAGTCCCGATCCGCGTCATAGAGGCGGCCACCGACGCCGGGAAACTTCGGTGCCCTAAATAAAAGGACCCAGTGTCGGTCGAATTCATTTTAAATCTTTACAACAGATTTTTTTTTTTTTTGAGAAATCGAAATTCATTAAAAAATTATTAGGCTGCAATACATAGGAGATAACTGTTACTACAACACATGTCAAGAGTATTGATGGTGTTATTTCAACCATGAACTGATCTTTCATTTCTTGAAGCCATCAGAGAAAATTCAAATTAACAGAATTCCTAAATAGGTTTTCTAAAAAACATTCACAACATATTCAAATATTTAATACTTTTTCAACTATAAACTAATATCATCTTTTTAGTTGTACTATTGGTAATTTAATGATCATTTATTCTTTCGAAACAAATAAAGTGAAAACGAGGCTTATTAGTTCAAAGCAGACATCGAATAATGTAATCGTATAATTTAAGATAATAATGTATTTCAAATGCAATTTTTAAAAATATCAATATACCATTAGCTTACATTGGTAATATCTTACTTTATTCAAAAAACTAGATAAAATAAATTGAATCTTTAATTTTGTATCGACATTTTTCTAAGGGCAGAAGCTGACATTGTACTTTTGTTAAATTTAAAAATCATCTTGAAAATTTTTGAAGGAATGGCAGAGAAGTAATGACTGAGATTATAATGATTTGGTAAAAAATCTGTTCTCATTAGATATGTACGCCCAGATGAGAAAAGTAGAAGAGATTTTCAGATTATCAGAAGTAAACAGTTAGCAAAAGCTT
>JAFIDM010059741.1:0-16342 GCA_023159025.1 Thereuonema tuberculata | reverse complement strand
GAGAATCATAGGAGATGACTCGTCTGGAGCTGTGTGCGCCCAGCCTGAGCCATCAATGTTCCCCTTAATCATACCAAAGGAGAATCATTGGAGATGACTCATCTGGAGCGCTTTGCGCCCAACTTCAGCCATCAATGTTGCCCTTAATCATACCAAAGGAGAATCATAGGAGATGACTCGTCTGGAGCGGTGTGCGCCCAGCCGGAGCCATCAATGTTCCCCTTAATCATACCAAAGGAGAATCATAGGAGATGACTCCTCACACCATGACGTCACAGTCCTGGCGGTGTGTCGCTTACTAATGAAGTCCGAATTAGGGAGCTTTCCAGTGCTTCTCCAAACGAGTACGGTGTCCAATCTCGATTCGTCACTAAACACTACCAGACTGTCTCCGCAGTCCACCTCTCTAAAACTGTCAAATTGTTAGTGGAAAAGATAATGTTTGAAATTTTTTTTTCCTTTAAAAAAATGTGAGAGATTAAATTACTTTTTAAAAAATTAACTGTTGCACCAATAATAACTATTTTAAATACAAAACATTATTTTACGAATGTTTTATCATTTCAGGTTTTTGTCAATTTTTTTTTAGTTGAAAATACCGAGTAATATCTCGTAAACACCAAAAAAAAATGACTGTTTTTGAATTTTAATTTAAGTAATTGTAGAATGCCGTGCTGGCGTGGTCGTGCGGTCTCGGCGGCGGCCATATGTGGCGTCCAATGCGCCAGTATCTGGGCTCGAATCCCGGCAGTGGCATGGGTATTTCACTTTCCTTTCTTCTGTGTTATTCGTTTCTTCCCCTGGGGTTGGCGCCCCCTTGCGGTATCTAGCCTATAACTCCTCTGGTAGGAGAGCGTCCAAACCCTGCACGGGTGTTACGGGCGATTAAATAAAATAAATTGTAGAATATTTTGAAAATTAGAAACAAAAAAATATAAATCCCAGTTGCTTCACAAGTTAATTTTTAAATTTTCAGGATTTTAGGTGCATTTAAAAAAGAAATATATAAAAGAAATTAAATCGCCTGCAATTGCTTGAGTCAGGACCTTAAACAGTTTATTCCTGTTTAGTTTAATATGAAACATTACAGTTCGAATGTTACATAACATGAAACATTACGTAACTCTCTTATTTGCTTTCTTATTTGAGTTCTAAATTAAAGATTTTATTTTAATATTTCAATTTTAGAAGGAAAGAATTTTTGCCATAAATGTCATAAAGAATTTAAATACTATATATCATCATGAATCGAGATTTTAAGTTTGCCGAAGTCTGAAATATAAGATAAATTATTCATAGATGGGCATATCTAGATATAAAATCGTATTTTTCAAAATAAAATTCAAAAGAAAATTTAACAAAAAATTTAAAATACTTGTTAGTTCTTTTCTTTTCCCTTTCTATTTATATGAAATTAAATAGAATTAAAAAAAATCCTTCAACTTGATACTCATGGCTTCTTTAGAAAATTTTAATTTCCTTGGAGTCATGAAAAGAAATTAACTTGAAGAGATTTTTCCAGTAGTAAATCAGCTACGATCAACGGGACGAAGTGGAGTTTGGAACGGCCGTTTCATCATTGTTATGACTCGTCAGCCAAACTTACCCCATCCATGACAAGCTCAGAATGGCTTGGCTGATGACTCTTAACAATGATGAAACTCCACTTCGGCCGCTCGAAAGTCCACTCCGTTGACAAGCAATAGACATGAGTTGTTATTTTTATTTTCCTTTTACATGTTGGGAAAATTCCATTTAGTTTTGATATGTAATACGGCGGAAGCTTGGAGTATCCTTACTACTAACTCTCACCATGTTCCCGATGCCCCCCGTGCAGCTGCAATGGCTACTTTTAGACTTTTGACTGGGGACGATTGTTTATGTGCCCATTTGTATCGTCTTAATATTGTTTATTCTCCTGTATGTATTTTATGTTCTTCTGGACAAGATATGACTGCTGCTCATATTGATGATTATTCTGCTCTTTCTCATCTTAATGGTCTCGTAGAAAAATACTGGAGAGCACGATGTCTAATGACTTAGTGATCAACAGACTGGCATTTGATAATAATAATAATGTTATGTAATATAGTCAATCTTCGTTCTCCACTTCGATCTCGCGAATTCCCTGGTTCGCTTCTATGAAAATGTAACCCGTTCACCCGCATACAAGTTCTCTTCGCGCCCATGCGCAACAGCGAAAATAATTTGAGAATCATGTCACGCAGCATCGACACGAGCTTCACTAAGGAAAGATACAGTCTTGTCCTCGTCTCTTTTAGTGAGAACAAGTCTCCACGTCGTTCTGATAATATTCCGTCTATTCTCAATAGTTTGCCCTGTTTTTGTGATACATTTCAGGAATGGTAGCAAAGCATAGTGCTAATGAAAGGATTTTTCTGCAGCACAAACGCATCCTGATGACGTAGATAAGATTCGTGCATATGGTAGGCTATATTGTAATTACACATGAATGCTTTGTTAAAGTATAAAAAAACGTTGTAAAATATGGAATGATGGTTGAATGGAACGATACACACAATGATTTTAAATGGAAATGGATAACGAAAGTATATAGTGAAGAGGGAATTTATCTCGCTTTACTTTAGTAGCTGCGGTTTCCACCTTCATTGTCACCACCTGTGTAGTCCAAACTACAAATTGGACAGGCATCAGTTATATCTTATTGGCACCCTCGTGACTTGTACAGGTGAGAAAATTAGGAATTAGGGTCTGCGGTAAATTACTCTCTGAAGGAAGTGGCAGAAATGGAAATATCCTTGGGATCGCTTTGGTTTCGTTTGCAAACTAAAACCATGTTTTTTGCCTGAATATTTTTACCCTCTTTTTCTGAGACTCATAGTAAGAGGCAAATAAGCTGCAAAGCAAATACCTTAAAGGTAATTATTATTAGAGAATATAATGCATGAAGTTGCTAGTTGAACTAAAGATTTAAAAACAATTGAACAATTTTGTAATAATTACTAATGCAAGAAGGAATTATTGCATTATTTTGCAGAGAAATTTAACTAAAATTAATAAAACACTTTTTTGGAGCAATTATCAATCATTACTTATTTCTTTTTCTTCATTTAATCATTTGTTATTGTTATTATCAGTAATTCAGTTTCCAATTCTAGGTTGAATTAGGAAATAAAATTAACAAAAAAAGTCTCTATTTCAATTTCAATTGAAATTTTAGACCAATGTTCAAACTGACATCTCAAGACAAGCCTGTTTCACACTTATTAGGCGATCATCACTTGGAAGTATTCAGAATGAATAAAGCAGGTCTCATAACAGAGGAGTATTTGAGGTTCCATTTCTTTTCCCACTCAACTTCAATAATATATTAGGAAAGTTCAAGACATCTCAAAACTGTCTATATCTACTAAAACCGCAGTCACCATCAGACTCATTAGATTCAAGATATTTTTTTTTTTGGTACAGAAATATAAATTGAGAAATTTAAATATCTTCAAAATGTCTCAATTGATGCCTTTATGATTGTTTAGTTCTTTTTATAATCAAATGAATATATGAGAAAGAAGATTAATTACTTGTCCTCTATTATCACATGAAGAACTCTCTTCCTCAGAAAATGGAATTAAAATAGGCGTTATTCTGGAATTTTTGTAGTATTTGGTAATATAATGATAATATTTGATAATATAATGATAAAGAAGAGTAAAAAAGAAAATTTAACATTTTGTTGCATAATTAATCACAATAGACAAATTGATTGAGCAGTGATTGATAAAAATTCAAACAAAATACGATGAAAAATAAATCCATGGGTAACAATTTTTAAGAAAAACTTTGAAATCGAACTATTTTGTTGGCAGAATTATTCAGAATATTGAACTCCTACACCTTATTTGTGCAACGAAATATATATAAAGATTTCAGAAATTGAATCCGTTATTGAAATATTTTCTAAATGATGAAAATGTGTTTGTAAAGTTCAAATGTCATTGATTACATCTTTTGATATATATTTTTTGAGTGCATTATCAGAAAATGATAATCAGTACAAAGATTATTAATAATAGTAATTAAAATGTAAGCAATTCAAATAAATTTGTCCTCAGAAATACAGATTCCATTTAGATTTCAATTTAAAACTGCTTAAAGAGAAAATAAAAGCAACAGACTTAGATTTAGTTGAGGAGGCACTGAGATATAGTTGAGGAGACAACGTAAAGTTTACAGAAATATAATTTTCATGCTTGAATAAATAACACATTGTTTACAAAGGACTCGTCTAAGTTATTCTAGAGATTATAGATCTTATTTTATTAATCGCTGACAATAAAATGTTAAAACGAAACTAAGCTCTGATATTAATTTTAGTGGAAGATAGGTTCAAAAAATAATTGTCAGTTAAAGACATAGGGAAATGCTAGTGATGGACTTCACATATTAGAAAAAACAGATTCTTCTTGATTTAGATTATTAATTTTCTAAGAGCTTCTGATTAAAAAATATATAATTTTAAATCAGCCTTTTCCTCTATCTGTTCGTTCGTCTGTGATCGAAAATTAAAAAACTGAAGCTTTATTGACAGTTTAAGACACAGGGTGCTTTTTCTCGTATTTCCTGTCGACCTGAAGGCTAGAATAGGACATTTCGGCCTATTCTAGTCTTCCTATGATTACAACTCTCCTCTCTAAATACAAATAACTAAATACAAATAACCCTGTGGCAGACCCAGGGAAACTGTTAGATTGTTCTCTCTATGTCTCTATTAAGTAAATTAATAAGGAGTTTGAGTTAATTTAAAATATTACAATAGTAGAAATTCATATTTTTAGTGCAAAGCAAGAATATATTTAAAAACTGCCTTATGTTTTCAACAATATGCGATTTAAATTTTTAAAATAATTTTATCTTGAAAATACTTGAGGTTTTACTAAATCATTACAAAATATTTAATCATTACAGAATTTTTAAGCGAAAAAAATAATTATGACAAAATAAATAGAAGTCAATTCATGTTTTTTTTAAACAAAAAAATCAATTTCAATCTATCAAACATCTACACAGAAATTAGAAAGAGACACTACTATAGATTGTGGCAGATTATTAAAAGTCATTGTAATTTAAAAGTCAAGTACAATTTCAAATGAGGCCTGCATTAAGTTCATTTAGTAAATCTAGACCCCATTTTGCACTATTTGAACAACTAATAAGTGGCCACAATGGATATAGTCCAACGAATAGAGCTGTTTTACCTTACAAAAGGTCCGGTAGTTCTAATTTTTTGATATGTTGTCTAGGATGGTTAGTAAGTGTTTAAAATGCAAAATGCACAATTCCTCCCCCGCCGCGCCCGCCGCCATCTTAAAAAAACCAAAAAAAATCAGCACTTTGTTTAGATTTTGGCTTACAACGTCTGTTTGATGCATTTTAGCAACAAACGATTTCCACGCAATGTTGTAGAGAATACCATTTCCTACAATTTAGTTTTTAAATTTTGTTTATAGGACTGATAGTTACGGAGATATGCACTTTTTGAAAAACAAAAAAAACACGCACTTTTCGGAAATTTGTCAAACTTCGAACTTCAGGACGCTGTAATTCATTTATGGCCTATTCTAGGGAAACAAGTATCAGAATAAAATTTGTAGGGAATTTAATTACCTTCAAAACGGATGTATATTATTATGAACCAACCCTACGAGTGTTGTGTAAAATCAAAAATCAAGAACAACGGAATATTTGCTATTGTGACGCACTAGTCCATCAAATACAGACCAAAGAGGGGGGTATCTTACAAAAGGTCCGGTAGTTCTGATTTTTTGATATGTTGTCTAGGATAGGTTAGTAAGTGTTTAAAATGCAAAATGCACAATTCCTCCTCCGCCGCGCCGCCGCGCCCGCCGCCATCTTAAAAAACCAAAAAAATTGGTACTTTCTTTAGATTTTGGCTTATAACTTCGTTTTGGTGCATTGTAGCTACAAAAGAGTTCTACGCAATGTTGTATACCTACGTGGGTTGGTATATCCTCCAATTTCAAGCCAACATTGGAAGGTAATTGGTGAATTTTATTTAAATACTCTGTGCGTCACAATAACAAAAACCACAATATTCCGTTGTTTTTGATTTTTTTTACCCCACTCTCCGTAGGGTCAAAAAATTTACATGCGTTTTGTAGGAAATTAAATTCCCTACACATTTTATTCTGATACTTATTTCCCTAGAATAGGCCATAACTGAATTACTGCGTCCTAAAGTTAGAGGTTTGACAAGTTTCCAGAAAGTGCGTTTTTGTTTATTTCTTCAAAACAAACATATCTCCGTAACTATCAGTCCTAGAAACAAAATTCAAAAACTACATTGTAGGAAATTGTATTCTCTATAACATTGCGTAGAACTCTTTTGTAGATACAATGCACCAAAACGAAGTTATAAGCCAAAATCTAAAGAAAGTACCAATTTTTTGTGGTTTTTTAAGATGGCGGCGGGCGCGGCGGCGCGGCGGAGGAGGAATTGTGTATTTTGCATTTTAAACACTTACTAACCATCCTAGACAACATATCAAAAAATCAGAACTACCGGACCTTTTGTAAGGTACCCCCCTCTTTGGTCTGTATTTGATGGACTAGTGCGTCACAATAGCAAAAAACAGCAATATTCCGTTGTTCTTGATTTTTGATTTTACACAACACTCGTAGGGTTGGGTCATAATAATATACATGCGTTTTGTAGGTAATTAAATTCCCTAAAAATTTTATTCTGTTACTTGTTTCCCTAGAATAGGCCATAACTGAGTTACAGCGTCCTGAAGTTCGAAGTTTGACAAATTTCCGAAAAGTGCGTGTTTTTGTTGTTTTTCAGAAAGTGCATATCTCCGTAACTGTCAGTCCTAGAAACAAAATTTAAAGACTAAATTGTAGGAAATTGTATTCTCTACAACATTGCGTAGAACTCTTTTGTAGCTAAAATGCACAAACAGACGTTATAAGCGAAAATCTAAACAAAGTGCCGATTTTTTTTTGGTTTTTTTAAGATGGCGGCGGGCGCAGCGGGGGAGGAATTGTGCATTTTGCATTTTAAACACTTAATAACCATCCTAGACAACATATCAAAAAATTAGAACTACCGGACCTTTTGTAAGGTAACCCCCCTTTTTTGGTCTGTATTCGTTGGAGTAATATCCTATTCGTTCTCAAAATAATTGATTCAGTAATTATACACGAGATTTTGTCTAATTGCCATCATTTTTCCTGACCCACTCAATGGCCTCCTGAAACAGTAATTAGCCTGAACCACAAGACCTTCCGATAATTTCTTTTAACTTAAAATGAAGTTTGTTAATCGTTCTCTGAAAGAGCACAAAAAACTTTCTTTCTATCGGATATTTTATATAAATTTTCAATTTTCATTTTTTAACATCTCGCTTTCTCTTAATTTCAAGAGTTAAAATTTGAATTTTTAATGTAATTACAAAACAAACAAATAGTTTTTCATAGTCTAAATGTTTTACAAAACATTTTGATAAAAAATATCTTTATTTAAATTTAATCTAAAGAAAAAATGTACTGTGAAGGTCATTGTGTTTGTGAAATGTCATCATATGTTTATTGTAATGAAAATGAACCGTTAGCACCATTAAAATTACATTTCTCTAAAATTTTTAATTCTTTATTCCATTGTGAAAAGAAAAAATATCGAAAGATCCAGAGATCACCGTCTTGAACCTGGAGGAGTGTCCAAATCGCTGCGTAGTATGCAACGCGATATTTTCTACCTGAGCATGAAGTCAAATGGTTGTAACTTATAAATTCTCTTCTATTCAAATAATGAATAGTAATAGTGTTGAAAAAAAGTTTTTTTTGAGAATTAGTGAATTTGAGAAGCAACTGACACTCAAACAAAAAACAATCAACTTATATAATTGGGTAAGTTCGTCTGTCTGTCTGTCTGTAACTCGATATAATTAAGATAGATCCAAGGCTCTCAAATTGGATGAAATATTAGTTCATTTTGTCATTCCATAATGTTTCCATGAAATTTTATCCTTGGAAACTGACCTAGACAACTGAAATTCTAACAAAACATACGTTCAAAACCAAATTAATTTTGTTAACACTGCACCCATTTTAATGAAATTTGGCATAATTACTCAGTTTTTTACGCTGATTTTGAAAATCAAAACCATTTTTGCTTCGTTCACAAGTTAGCAGAGTATTTAGATTATTCAAAGTTTTAAATGCCTTTCGGTGTTATGAGTCAAAATTAATAATTATTCTATTCTTACTTTTAGTAAAATTATTTACAAGGATAAACTTTAGATATGGTTGGTATTTCGTTTTTCTTTTTGGGTGGAAATTGATCCTTTTGATTAAACTCTCAGAACCTATATTTCAGGTGTACAGGTAATAAGTACACCTAAATAGGTCTGATAAACATTTAAAAAAATGATTTGTAATCAAATCATTAATTGGCTAAGTTCGTCTGTCTGTCTGTTTATAACTCGATATAAATAAGGTATTAAGATAGATCCAAGGGTTCTCAATGGTGCCATTGAATCAAGGATACACAAACTGGATGAAAATATTAGTTCATTTTGTCATTCCATATTGTTTCCATGAAATTTTATTCTAGGGAACTGACCTCGACAACTGAAATTCTAACAAAACATTCGTTCAAAACCAAAAACTTTTGTTACCACTGCATCCATTTTAATGAAATTTAGCATACTTTCTCAGTTGTTTATGCTGATTTCGAAACTCAAAACCATTTTTGCCGTAGAAGCTTCGTTCACAAGGTAACGCAGTATTTAGATTACAAAGGTGAGTTTTAAATTCCTTTTGGCATTAAGGGTAAAAAATAAAAATTATTCCATTCTTACTTTTAGTAAAATTTATTTACAAGGACAAACTTTAGATATGGTTGGTATTTATTTACCAGAGCCTGTTTTTAGTTAAGGACAGTTATACGTTGCTATTTCTCGAGCACGTCGTGCTTGCGACGTTAAAATCAAAATTCTTGACTGAATAGATCAAGGACATCTGATAGAATGATCTGATGCTGTTTTTACAAAAAATGTATTTTATAAGGAGATATTTACTTTATAGTTGATAGTTGATAATAAAATGATTTTTCAGATTTTTTTATGCTTGTCGTCCGACAGGCTTTGCTGCTAGTAGATAAATAAATAAATAAGTCGAGAAAGGAACTTTCCAAAGATATTACTGAGACATAAATTATAAATTTCACTGCCTCAAATATTACAAAATAAAATTAGTTTTTAGCTACATTGACTTCTTTTGCAGTAAAGACCAATGAAAAGTATAGAATTGAAATGCTAATAAAGAAATTGATAAAATTAATTTTTTATTATTATTATTATAATAAAATATTTAACAATTTGTTACGTAGTAAAAATGACATTATTGAACTTTTAATGCATTACTAGTTGCGACCCATGAAATATTCACGGAAGTAAAACAAATTCCAAATTTTTGAAAAACACAAGATTGAAAAAGATGTTCTCAGCTAATTTTTTTAGAAGCCCTGACTTCTATAATAGCCCACATGTAATGTGAATATCGGCTTATTTGTTAAAAAATTTTTATTATATTGTTAAAATAAAAAAAAATAAAAAAATTCATTTACCATTTTCTTAGTAGTCAGCGCTGCGGTCTCGTATTATGAATCATAATGGCAGCCTGCTGCTCTAAAAGAATAGGCTCGTCGAAATTGAGGCAATATTAACGCAATATTAACCGAAATTTTGAAATGTCCTGAAGTTTTTGAAAAACACAAGATTGAAAAAGATGTTCTAAGCTCATTTTTTAAAAGCCATGACTTCCGCAACAGCGCACATATAATTTGAATGACTAAGCCAAATTTTGTTAAAATAAAATAAAATAAAAAATTGATTTACCAGTTTCAACAATAACAATAACGAATGTCCAACAGCCAATACAAATAATCCTATCGGGCAGCAATGACGGTACGTGTTCCCCTACTTCGCTGAGTAGTGAGCGAGCGGCTACACAGCCAAAGTTATGTAAAAACCGAGGTTTTACAAACTGTCTGATAAATTTTGACGCATGAACTTCATGCATTTCAGTATAAACTTCATTTATGTGGGAAAGAAAATTTAAATACGCTGATAATAATTGTGTAATCTCTCTCCGTCGCGGTGAAGTGGGACATTATTAGAGGCGCCATATTTAAACATGGGCGTGACGTCAGGCCTGACGTGTTCCAACGCTGCACTGTGATTGGTTATTTCTCCGACTCTGCTTACAAATTTACAAATATCCTGACAATTTTTGCCTATTAAAAAGATGATTTTATTATTATTTCTCCGATATTTAAATTAAAAAATGTTTCGATCTTATAAAAAAAAAAAAAAATTGGTGTTTGGCGCCAACCCGCAATACATCTGAGTTATTCGGAGAAGCCACAACGGACTGGAAAGTCGTATATTCTCCAACGATCTCAATATTAATTTGCTAAAAGTTTGTTTTATAATGGGTATATATGCAAGGGTTCCGGAGAGACGCGACGGTACCAGGCTATTATTATTATATTATAAAAACGTTATTCTGTCTGTCATTGTGTAAGCAAAATGTTAAATTACAAATTACTAAAACGTCTGAGCAAGGAAATCTTTTGGAATGATTCAAGAATTTTCACAAAACTTGTTGTTTGATAAAAGATCTTCAACATCTCTAAATTAAATGTAATAATTTATATTTATTATGAAAAAGCAAATTTTCAAGGGAATATCGTTCCTCTTTATCAATGAGTTTGCGAAATTTTTTTGAACAATTAAATTATTACATGCTGTTATATGTCTTACATATACATTTTGCTAATAATAATATCACAACTTTTTATTATTAACAATTTCTTAAAAAACTTTCTATTTGTTAATTTTTGCTACTTCTTCTATTGTAACCTTATGATTGCAATTTGCACACAGCTTCTCAATAAAAACTTTTGCTATTCTTACAAAATATTCGTTCACTTCAAGTCCTTCACTCCTGTTGATGTTTCTTACTTGTATTCCTATCAATTCTTTGTAAGTAAGTGTTTCATTCGTAACACGAAGTAAGGAAACATCAACAGGAGTGAAGGACTTGAAGTGAACGAATATTTTGTAAGAATAGGAAAAGTTTTTATTGAGAAGCTGTGTGCAAATTGCAATCATAAGGTTACAATAGAAGAATTAGCAATAATTAAGAAATAGAAAGTTTTTTAAGAAATTGTTAATAATAGAAAGTTGTGATATTATTATTTAATTTAACAAAATGTATATGTAAGACATATTACAGCATGTAATAATTTAGTTGTTCAAAAAATTTTCGCAAACTCATTGTAAATAGGCTTGAGAAAGAGGGAACGACATTCCCTAGAAAATTTGCTTTTTCATAATAAATGTAAATTATTATATTTAATTTAGAGATGTTGAAGATCTTTTATCACAATACATATTGTAGAAGAAAAGATCTACAAAGGAGGTATGGAGCATGTTATTTATCATGAAGTTTTGTAATAAAACCTAATATGTTTCGTTTTCAAAAATGTGTGTTATCAAACACAAAATATTAACATTTTAGCCATATATAAACCACTAAAAACACAAAGGACGATAATTATTAAACGTTCTTTAACGTGCGGAGTGATCTAATCAAGAATTGCGTAATGTGTGCGTGTTCATTGTGTTTCTTGACAAAGGAAGGTAAATTTACTGAAAAAATAGAGAATCTATTCATAAAAAATGAAAATATATTAAGCAACTGTCCAACTATACTAATTGGCAACGTAAATATAGATCTTTTTATAATGAATAAAAACAATGCAGTACAGAAATAGCTAAAACTTATGTGCAATAATTGTTTTAAAAATTGTCTTTACGGAATAACAAGAAACAACAGTACAATTCAATGAAATCCGAAAACAAATAAAGATCATATTTTCATAAATAAGCATGAAATCGAAACACAAGAAATAATATGTAAAGAACAAATTCCGGATAATCAGAGTTGAAAATGAGAAAATAACAGATCCAAATACTGTATAATCTACAAAGAATTAATCAATGAGATTAACAAAACAAAATTCATGAAAATCTACATATATAAAAAGTAAAGCCCTGACTATTGTCCTCCCAATGAGAGTTGGCCGGCGGAAGTTTGAACTGCACAGCCCTTCCGGTAGCTGATCAATTATGTTTTCCTGTCAAAATGGACGACGGCGCGGCGTCTGTTCTCACTGAGAAACTATAGTTAACTTATAATAGGCTAACGTTTAATGGTCGGAGAAGTTGTAATTTAGAAAAATACTTGTTTATTTAGAGAATTTCATTTATAAATTATGTCTCTCAGATTTTAGGTTTTGAAAGTATCCCTTCACAGAGGCAAGTATTTCTCTTGCTTGACGACGAAGAGTTCTTCCAGGCTATTTTTCTCCGCTGACATGTTGATAACGCAAAATAAAACTTCTCTCTAATATTTAGCATTATTTCAATACTAATCACTAATAATATATATTTTAATGATTTATAAATACAATTCCTTTTGATAAGAAACCAGCGATTAGCAGAAGGGCAGATTCGTGTCAGAAGATCAGACGGAAGTGCCTGATCAGACTAATCGATGCTACATGCGCAGATCTCTCAAAAACAGGGCGGCCAACTCTTCTGTGGAGGACAATAACTCACTGACTGACTCATCAACGCCCACCCCAAACCCTTGGACGAAGAAAGCTGAAATTTGCACATAGGTTCCCATTATGATGTAAAGTAGACGAGGAATAAGGCCGGATTTTTCTAAATTCCCACAGGATAGGGAATAATCTGGGAAACTGACCATGAAGTGTGTGGCGGCAACCCCAGGTGTGTGTGGCGCAAACCCGCAATACACCTGAGTTAAGTTGAGAAGGCCAAAACGTGCTGTGAAATCGTATATTCTCCGATCTCAATATTAATTTGCTACCCGGCTAGTTCCTTCAAAAAATTAATCCGGTCAGAATTTAAAAAGGAATACGGATTTCGTAATTAATCCCACTCATAGAATAACTAGTGACAGCAACATAGCAAGCAGATATGATGACCGTGAGGTAAGAAAAAGAGCATTAGGAAAAACTGAAACCTTGTCTCCAAAAAAGAAAAAAGGAGATAAAGGCATTACAACAGATAAAGATTTTCAAACCATCAGTAGTGAAAAGCTATTAAGGGAAGTAGAAGAATTGAAGAGAAAAAAATCGAAACCTGAACAATATCAATGAGAAATTAAGAGCACGAAACAAGTGTTTACAGGTTCGACTCACGTGTGCACAAAAATCCTTAAAAGAAAGTTTAAAACAAGTTGATCGTCATGTAGCTACTAAAATCCTGGTAAATTTTTCACTCCGAACCAGATTTACTGCTTCATTATTAGAAAGAAATCAGTAAAATGAAGCAAGGAGGATTTTTACAAAAGCATTAACTCTTCGAGCAGTTTCCATAAAAGGTTGGAACTTTCTTAGGCAAAATATAGGATTTCCATTGCCAGGAATTAGTACCCTAAAAAGATTGACAAATTGTTCATTTCTATGTCGCCCTGGGATTTTAAGTGATGTATTGGAGTTAATGAGATCAAAACGTTTTTCACCAATACAGCGTTTATGCATACTTGGATTCAATAAAATCAACGTCGGCAGAAGAGTTACCTACGACCAAGAAGAAGATCAAATTGTTGGTCCACATAGCAGTGTACAAGTAGCAATGGTTCGTGGCCTATTCTCAAGTTGGAACAACCTGAATATTTTGATTTTGATACGTCCAAGTCTGCTTCCCTACTAAAACAAATCACTGTTTCCTTATAAAACGATTCATACAAGGTTCTTGGTGTAGTCTCTGATCTGGGTGGCACCAACCGTGCAGTATGGATGGAAGTAAATGTGTGTCTCTCACAAATACTTGTTGTTTGGTCCTGAAGGAGGAGTGGGACATGATACTATATAGGTCGGTTTTTTTTTTCGAATGAGTTCCGCACTGCGGGATGAGATATTATCTTGATATTTCGGTCCGGTGCTTCGGGCCTTCTTCGGGATATATATATCAATTACATCAAGGTGAGCTGAGAACTAACAACTTCCGTTGTTTGTTTCTCGGATAAGTTTCTCATGTTGTTTGTTCCGAGCAACTAGACCATGAATATCGAGATAATATCTCATCCCGGAGTGGGGAAATCCCTAAAAAAAAAAAGAATTTTATAGTAAATACTTGTTTTGCAAATCCTGCAGATTCCAGAAAGCGAGTACTAGTATTTGCCGACGTTCCTCATCTAATAAAGCTGCTTCGCAATCATTTTCTAGACGATGTATTTCTTTTAGAAAGGCTTCTATCCTTGGACTGTGGGGAAATGAAATTTGTCCCCAATTAACAATGCAACATCTAAACGTGAAAGGTAAAGAAATGCAGCGTATGTAATTAGCTACACAACTGGTTAATAAGCACATAGCACAGTCAATTCATAATCTTATGCCTAAATCAAGAAAAACTTTTAATTTGAGTTAGAAATAGTTACTGCGTTTTATACTAAAAACCGTATGCCCTGCAATCCAACCTTGCAACTAGATGACGTCGTTGCGTTAGCCAATAGAAACCGTTTTCACGGCGGAGTAATGTTGTGGTACAAGCGGGTGTGAATTAATTATAATTTGATCCAACCTCTTGTGTGTTTAGGAACTTAATCTCAGTCCTTGATCAGGGTGATTGAACGTTACCTGTTTACTGGGATCTGCTGGGCATAAAAAATAAGACTTTCTTGCTTCTTCTTCTAATGAATCCTAGATGTCCCCTGAGAGAATGAACCTAAACGCTTAACTTCTCAAAACAGAATATCTAAAACTGCTTCGAAGGAAATTACTTAAATCCCCTGTGTATTTAACTTTGTTAGGAGAGCAAATAAAAACATTTAAGCATGATGTCAAAAACAATAACAATTTATTCACATAACGAAAATTAGTTCCTTTACATGTATATTCTTTAGCTGTGATTCTTATCCCTTTAATAGCACTTGTATGATAACAACATAAATATTAACTAAATAGTCCTTGCGATAATATTTGTTTTATTAAGAGTTCATTTACACATAGTTTTTTCTCTTTAATTCAACTCTTTACTTTAAACTTTCTTTAAATCGTCTTCATAAAGTTAAGTTGAGTAACTAGGGTTCACTTTAAACCTTAAACTGTATCTTTAACTTTGGCATAAAGTCTTTGAAAGTAATTCGCTTAATCCTTTGACGAATCTTTACTTTAAATCAACAAGTCTTTACTCTTTGTTAATGAATATTCTTTTATCATTAAATGCAGTTCCTAACGACTTGATTAAATCTTTATTAATAATAATCTTTATCATCTTGATAATTCCTTAAACTTTACTGACTGTAAATACTTGATAAATCTTTAATCTTTGACTTTAATTACTTGACTAATCTTTTATCAAACGTCTTTAATTCTTGGATTAATCTTTATCTTCATTATCATTTCGATTAATCTTTAACTCCATTAAATATCTTCACGACTAGACTTTTAGTTCCTCGCAAAATATCGTTCCCTAATATTAATTGGAAAATAAATAGACTTACATTATTTTCATCCTAGAAATTCTTCCGGGTTTGGAACGTCCTTCATTAAACCTAATCTACTTATGTGTCGCGTTACCTAGCGACGGTGAAAAACTCCTGAAAATATCGGAAAGTAGAATTAGTTCTCTTGGCCTTTGAAAAACTGAAAATCCTATTTCAGACTTTAATAAACTCATCGCAATTATTCGGTGTTCAAATCCTTATTTCTTTATCGAATAAAATGCGGCATTTCCATCGTTGGTATCTAAACATTTTAGAACTAGCGGCCTTCCAAACGTCTAATCGTGGCGAGATCGGAGCATCTTCTCTGCAATGGCGGAGACCATACAATCACTGGACTCTCGCCTTAAGGTGATTCTTCAATTGTTGCATTAACAATCGGTTCGGGATCAAGATGCTTTACCTTATGCTTTTGCTCTTCAATTGTTGTAAAAGCAGGATTCCTTTGGTATAAGTATTCCTTTGTGATAATTGCTCCTTTTAAATCTTATTTACACAACAAGTAACCATGGTCCTGAACTGTTGTTTGTTTTGTGATTACATCTTGCAAATTAGCTTTTATTCTGTTTTATTACCGGGTGGTGTAATAAATATTTTTCACTACTTTCGTAAACTCAGGAAATTCATCAAATTTTAGAGACTGATAGTGTTTAAGAGCATTTATGAATAAATCAATTGTCACAAAATAAAGGAGTATTTAATAATTTAACGACTTTCAAGTACAATAAAATAAAATAGAAAT
>JAFIDM010059740.1:0-22476 GCA_023159025.1 Thereuonema tuberculata | reverse complement strand
TGGATGTAGTCTTCTTTTTCTGCTTTCTTTTGGTGGCGGTGGTGGTACGAGAACGCTGCCGACGCACTGTTACCGTTGTTTTCCTTCTTTTTCTCCCTGCATCAACGACCGTCCTTGACAATGACCTGTCACCGGATTGGTCGGTGAATGCACTGAGCCACTTGCGCTTGCCATACAACCTACCAAGTCCAGCTCCACTTCCTGTTTGGCCGGAAATTACGTCTTTCAATGTCTGCTGAAGCTGTTTTTTGGTGGCGTTTTGAAACGTTTCACCCTGTTCAACGTCATCCAGAATGCGATTACCACTTCTTAGGGCGTAACGACCTGCCGAGTAGGCGAACTTTTTTAACACTGGTTTTGCCCAACGAAATAATGATTTAAACACACTGCCAATTCCACCCCCTCTTTGATAACGAACACCCCTGTAGAACGGCACACTGTTGGTGTATTCCGATCCACCAATTTGATTTGCATAGTAGCAAATACAAGAGCGGGGGTTGTATCGTATCGAATGCATCTCTTTCCGGAACACAAATGAGTCACACTTTTTTCTTTTATTAACTGCACTAGGGTAAGGGGAGGTGTGGGGGGGAGGGGTTGAGGGTAGGGTTGGAGTTTTTTTTTCACCAATCAAAATGTTTTGTTGGCTTTACTTCTTACTGTCGTATTTTACGAAAATGCAGGGTTAATGTAGTTCTTCCCCTCTGGAAAGCCACGGGAAGGCCAATGTCATTTCTCAAATATATTGTAATTGTATCGAATGAATGACGCAATAGGGGTCTATAAAACAAATTGGTATAGGACTCTGTTATCAAGTCACCATCTTTGCCACGAATTTGCACCGTACGTAAAAGGGGGGCCATTACATCGCCAACAATTGAATTGTCAATCAGATCTGAATATATATAAATGGAATAAAAACCCCCGTTCAAGTCAATGACCGATCCAGCCTCTATGGTTTGAAGGAATTCTGTCTGGCCGAGAAAACCTAACAGTTCAGATAATTCGCGAGTTAAAATTACTTTAAAATAACCTGTTATTTCAAGAGTGATTCTATGAGTGATATTATTGTAGGTGAATTGAACCGGCGTTCTTTCCTCCTCGTAACGAAAACGATCCTTAATACGAGCTGACATTAACTGAGTTAGGTGTGCTGCATTCGAATAATATCCCTGAGGAATTTTGAATTCGTTAATGACCGAAGAACTTGCTTCTTTTAATTCAAAGTCGAAAAAAAAGGGGGCTTTCGAAAGATCTATATCTGTAAAGATAGGTGTGTCTTTAGCTGTTGTACTTTCTTTAAATACAACCAATGTTTGCTTTGAATTTTCCTCATCCGACACTCGTAAAAGATCAGGCTGAGTAAAACCTAACAGCTGAGCCAGAGGCAGGCACATTCGAATTTCCGCTCCGCGCGGCAGGGAAACGATAACACGATTGAAAACTAGCAAAAATATTACCTCGTTGGAAAGTTTTTCTATGGGATGATCTTGAATGCTGGCTGTAATTTTACGAATGAATTTGTCAGCGCTTTTAAACTGTGGTTTTAATGGAATGGTAACGCGGAAAGAGGGATAACTTATAACTCGAAACACGCCATCATTACCGCTTATGTTGTACCAACTGTGTTGATAACTAACTTCGGCCAGGGCACATTCGTAGGGTTCTTTTAATTCAAATCTTTTTGGTAGTTTGGTTGTGAAAGTGGAAATTGTGTTTTTCGGAAAAAAGGACGTGCTTGAATTGCTCGGAAGTGTCAGATAAAACTCATCCATTTTTTGTTGTTTAGGTACTGGAAATATGCTGTAAATCCCCAATTTTAACCCAGCTATCGAAAGCGGGACTGTATCCCTGCCAGCGAACTAAATATTCCTTCTTATTTCTTCGTCCTTTTTCCTTAAGAATTTTCTCAATGGGATAGAAACTATCTTCGCCTTTTTCAATAGATTGTAATTCCCAAGGGTAAAAAGTTCCACGTATTGGTTCACCCGACCCGTCTTTCAAACGATACACTTGCGGGCTTCTCTTTGATACAATCTCTGAAACTGTAAAAATTTCAGGAGTCCACAAACCCTCGAACGCCTTTTGGAATGATCGTCTTGCCGAACTAATACGTACCTGGTGACCTGTCTTAAATGACACGTTTGGCGGTCGTCGTCGTGACGTATTCGGAGTTTTTCCGTAGAGGCGCTGCCATACAAGATGCTGGTTCGAACCGGTTACATCGTTTGGAGCCATACCAATACTCGAATGAAAACTGTTATTATAGGCATCCACCAAATCTTTTAAAGCATCAACATAGCGAAAGGAGCCAGTAAAATGAAAATATTTGAAAAGTTTTGACCGAAAAGTTCTCACAAATCTTTCGGCAACTGAAGCTTTAACAACTGGATCTTGTGATGTAAAAAAGTGAACATTGTGTTCTTTTAGAAATGTCTGAAAGGTTTTGTTGACAAATTCACGCCCTTTATCGGTTTGTAAACGATCAGGCGGGTCAACGTCCTCCGTCTTAAAAAGATGCTCAAAGGCTTTGGTTATACTAACTCCGGTTTTGTTTTTCAACGGTACTACAAAAGCGCGTTTCGATAGAATGTCTATGACGATGAGTAAAAATCGAAAGCCGTCATTAAATTTTGCCTGTTTTTGCATATCAATAAGATCTGCCTGCCACTGTTCGTTCATAACGGACACTTTCGTTTTTCCACGCGGGAAATTTTTCCGAGCCGGTTTAAAAAGAGTGTAGTTATCATGTCTTTTCAACCATTGTTTAACTTGAATCAGGGTAACGGATTTATTTCGCTGTTTGGCCGCCCTGTATAATTTTTGTACTCCGTCAAATGATGCTGGATGTTTTGGATCGAAATAAATTGATCTCAATAATTTTTCCACAGCTGAGGATAAGACTGCCATTTTCCCTGCCCTGACTGTACTCGTATTTTTGTATTTCCGTTTATCTTTTTGGCTATGGGAACTTGTAATTTTGAAATAATTTTCCACTGTTTATTGTTTGGGACGTCCTCTTTTGATAACGGAATGGAAGTTAAAAGATTACGGAATTGAATCCAGCCAATCGGGGTTCTTTTGCTCTGCTTCACCAAATGATTCATTAAATCAAAAATACTACTTTGAGAAATGTTTTCACCTCGAATCATCAATTCTCCAGTTTTAGAATCCCATCCCGCGTTGGGCAGTGCTTTAAAACGTTCCAACAATTTTTTTGCAAATGGCAGGTAGAATGTAGGCATGCGAGTCAAAACCGCATCTTCCCAACTAACACCTGACGGAGTTTGAATTTCTTTTTTTTCCTGTGGCGTATCGGTTTTCACGTCGGCACTGTCTGACGTCACATTCGCGGTCATTGACTGTAAAACAGGTTCGTGCAGTCTGCTTTTGTTCTGATTATAGAATGTTTGAAAACGCTGCTGTATATTATTAACTAATTTAATTTTTAAATCATTCGGTAAGGAGCTATCGTTTAAAAGATGATCAAGTTCTTTTTCCAAAGAGGATAGTTTCTGTATAATATTTTGAGACGGGTCGTATTTTTGTGTGGACCCTCTCAGCATTTGTGAGGCGAGATCTTCTGGTAAAACAACAAATTTTTTACCGTGTTCCATTCCTTCATCGATTGCTACCGAGCATGCCACCGAATAGTCCTGCCAGAGCGGGAATGATGAAGGGTAAAAGTCCCGAACCTTTCTGTACGAGAATTGACTTTTTTTTGTGAATGGGTAATTTTGATGTGCCAATCAACCTAAGTGTTTTCTTGTGACAAGATAGTTTTCGTTTTTGATAGGGGGTCACAGGAACGTTCCCACGCAAAACATTACCCACACATTCGGATAAACAACGAATAAAGTCGGGATTACCTTCTTTGATAACTGCTCTAATTTGGCGAGGTGAAAATTGAGGAATTGCCTGTAAAATGCGTCCGTATTTCACAAGTCTATGAGGAGCCCGCTTCGAAGGTGCCATCTCTCTGACTGTCCATTTCCATATCCCATTCCAAAAATTTTTTCTCTCACCTCGACCGGTTTCATTTTTTTTTTCGCTAATAATATTCCTAACGATTTCAAAAGCTATTTTCTGATTGGTCGATAAATACCCAATGACTCGTCAGGAAATATTCCAGTGCGGAAACGCACCCCCTCCATAGTGTTGGGTTTCAAATCCAATAACAAATAGGAATAGGGTTCCTGTGTTGCATCTCGGTAGGCCTCCACAAGAAATTTTTCATTTTTCGGAAATAATTGTCTGGCAAAGAACATTATCTGAGATAAATCCCGTACGTTTTTAAAGAGGACAAAATAGTGAGTGTTTAAGCTGATTGTGCGATGGGCACCACCTTTATGAAATAAATTTTGAACCATGTAAATAACGCTACAATTTTTGTGATGGCTGTATTTAGTAAATAAAGGTTCAAGCGCATTATTGTCTACACCCATCAAATCATCAATAATCACTAATTTTGGAGTGACCGAATCAAACTTTTTCACGTCAGGTACACCCTCTTGAAATTTAACCATCCCAGTAAATTCACGTGATGGCTGATGCACACCGTAATGCCAATAAATCTCCGTTGGAGGTTGATCAATCATATCCTCTTTATACTTTAGAAACTTTTTTGAAAACTCGGTCTTACCAGTTCCACTAGCCCCACTCAGGATACAATTGAACGGGTGTTTAAATTTGAATTCCCTGCTATGAATAAATTCATATTCAGACATTGTAAGTGTATCTTTTTTTGTTTCGATAAGATCAAAAAATAATACGTTGAGGGATGAAAAAAAAGTCCGTCCTACCCTGTGCAGGTGTCGGTATTGTTTTGGCGAAAATACATGTCACGACATGCAAAAAAACAGGAAATACATGTCGTGACATGCAAAACATGAAGAAAGACATGACGTAACATGCAAAAAAGTTGAGGATCTTTGTTTTGTTTTTTTCCTCTTCACAAGTTTGCAATATTGCCAACATCCAGACCCCGGACAAACGGGCAACCAGGGAAATATTTACAATGTTCAGACATCGGGGAATCATGGCGTTCCCAACTAGCTAAAATACCCCAACAAAACACACACTGTACTTTATCATTACATTGAATATAAATAAAACCTGCTTTTGCTAACTCTTTTGCCGGGATATAAGATACAGGCCAGTTGTGAAAAGTGCTCAATCTTACCGATTCCATTTTTAGGGATTGGGATGTATACAACATTCTTTGTTTTTTGAACAGAATGGATGGTCGTCTTTTTTCCAGGTCTCCACACTCAATAACCATAGGGGAGGGTTTGATATTGTCCAGGAACAATCATTCGCTTATCAAAGACGGCTCGGTACATCTTGATCTCGTCCTGAGAAACGATTTTCCGTTTTTTCGTTCTTCGAATTTTTCCTCGTGTAAAGATAGGAACTTGGGTCAATGGCTCTGCGTTGTCATTATTATTATCATTATTCTGAATGAGTTCATCAACCATGAACTTGAGCAAATCCAAATTTATTTTTTCACGAGTTTCATAATTTAAAGAGAAACCACGAATTTTTAACACAATTTGTGATGCTTTGTCTGAATTCTTCGACGAAACACGGTAACCGTAATTTTTTGCTCCTGCGGTGCAAAACATGTCTATCATAAATTCCTCTCCGTAGTCTTTATGGATTTCATTCGTGAGATATCCAAGAAAATTTCCAATGGGTACATTGGATAAAACAGATGATTGTTTCTTGACAACAGCAAAAATGCTATCGGTATCACAGTAAAGAACTGATGTGCCGAATTTTTCCATTTCACGATAGAGTCTAATTCTCGCTTGAGCTGTAATAAACGCACTAATAACAACGTTTGTGTGACTTCCTAGCAAAAGATCTTCAATTTGTTCAGTATTTTCGACCCATTCCAATTGTGTAATTCGATCGTGAAAAAAAGTGACGTTTTTAACAATTTTCGTGTCACTGAAAACATAGCCAAAATACGTTTCTGGTTTTTCTATATAGTCTGTTTTACTCTTCGTAACTCGCTGTGCAAATTTCCCATAAATCGAATTCAGACAAATCTTTGCAATGGTTCGTAATGGATGATTTTTCTGAATTTTGTTGGGGTCCAAAGTTATCCCCTCATTTCGGGCATATTCATCGATGTACGCTTTCTTTTGATCCTCTGTCTGACAATATGATGGGTAGCCGTCACTTTCCTGCTTGATTTTAAGAAAAGTATTTACGTATTCTGTAAACAAGCCTCCCTGTCCCGTTTCGGGGTCGAGCTGCGTTGTTTTTGAAAAATTCCAAACTTGAAATATTTTTTTGATCATGTAACCTTTCTCCAAAGCAAGCTGGAGTTCAAAAGTGACCCAGGCACCGGTTAAGATCCGCTCATGATCATTGTGCTCACACTTTGTAGAAGATTTCAACTCAACACATTTTTTACACAGTGGAAAGTACAATTTTTTGTTGTAACGGTAAGGTAATACCGGTATATAAAGTCCTCTCGGTGGGAGAATACTGCATTGTACTATTCCACAAAAATTGGAAATATCAGTTGAATCAAATTCTGTTAAAATTTCGGGATAGCCTAAAGGATAAATATCCTTTTTCAATACCAATGGATACAATGAAATGAAGTCTATATAAATAATTTCCTCGTCCGGTTCTATCTCGTGGAAGAGTTTAAAACCCTCAACCCTTCCGCCAAAGTAACTTTGGTCTGGTGTTAGAGGAGGCATTATGCATAACTCCTTTACAAACTCGCTCAATTCCACACATGTCTTTAATCTAGTGCGAAAATCGCATTCCCACATTTCTACCACTGTGTAGCCACAGGATTGCAATCTCTGGACATTTTCAAGTGTTAAATCAAATATCTCTTGAATCGTCATACCCCGATGGGGGTGGAGCATAAGTCTATTTCTGTAACATTTTTCACAACCGTGCACCCAACATCCCTGAAATTGAAAAACAGTTCTGGACTTTTCCGAAAAACCGTCGACGTAAAGACGACATTCAGGGATGAATTTTTCACCTCGATTTAAAGCATGTTGAATGAATTCATTGCGTTGGCGTGATTGAAACTCTAGCCACTCAATGCTTATCTTGCTATAGCGCTTGGCATTTTTATAAAACCCGTTATGAGGGATGAGTGCAATTGTTTCTGGTTTTAAAAATTTCGCCCGAAAAACACGATTGCAAACACTGGCTATTGTAATCCCCGTTTGAAACGGACAGCTACCTATGATGGAAGTAAAAACTTCGCGAAATTTCAAAGCCACTGCACTCAGGATCTCTACATCCATAACGCAATAGTCAAGTATTTCTTTTTGAAAATCAAATATTCCACCTTTTTGTTCGTTGTACCATCGGATGAGTGCGTCACGTTCCTCCGGCATCATACTACCGACATCATAATATTCCAAAGAAGGATAGGATCCTCGATAATTCCAATTTTCAGCTCGATTGAATTGATAGGGGAAATAGCCTTTTAATAGTCGACTGGTATCCAAACCAAATGCCTTGGGTAATTTTTTTAGAGCCATCGGGATAAAGGCGAACAGGTCGAGAAATCGAATATTTTTCCATTGAAGAAAGAGCAGTTTGTTTCCATTATAAATAACTTTTTTAGGTTTTTGATTACATTTCAACATGTATTGAATGATAAAATAAGAATCATAGCCACTAGCATTATGAGCTATGGCGGAGACATGTTCAAATTCAAAGGTCTCAAAAAGCCATTCACAAAAATCTCTACATGCTGTTTCTCCTTTGAAAATCCTCAGCTTTGGAGCTGTGCAGTTTTCACAATCATCTGATGGACTGTCGACACATTTCGTGCAACAGAATTTCACTACGCATAAATTAGGTACATGCTCGATACGTCCATTGCCGAGATCTTTTTCTATGCTACATTCAAAATCGTAAAATAACAGGAAGTGATACTCATCTTCTTTCTCGTTACTGGGAAGAGCCATCGGCTGAATATAGCATAAATGATCGAGAGGAACGATCTGTTTACAGTTGGGACATCGATAATGTCCACAAAGATGAACGGTGCCCGTACTGTTGTCAACAGTAATTCCACACGTTCGACATCGGTGAAATTGGTCACAAATAAGAATGCCCTTTGCGCTAAAAATACTTTTGTGATTTTTCAAACACATCGCAGATTTGAAAAATCGATTACAGATCTCACAGCGGACGTAGTTCTCGACAGAACAATAACCCCCCGATTTTTTACAGGCAAAACAGATTTTGGAACAGGTATGTCTATCTTTGGTATTGTATTTCTTGAAACAAGTTAGGCAAAAATAGCCGCAGTTATAAAAAGCTGTCAAACTTGTTACAACGGCGAAATGTTCGTTGTAATGAAAAAGAATTAACTTTTTCTCGGCCGATGGACCTACGAAAAACGCCTGATCCCCCATTTCATGAGAAATGATGATAATTTGGTAGGTAGGATTTAAAAACGTTTGAAATTTTTGTATTTCTGGTATCCCACAGGAGCCCTGAGGGACATCTGCTTGGCGGTGAAGTTCAACAGCCTCTCTCAGTTGAAAAGAATTACTACTTCTGATCCTCCTAATGTCTGGAGACTTATTAATTTGAGCCCTTGCAACAACTAGGGCTCGGGCCAAACATAATTTATCAGAACGATTTGGAATTTGGATGATACATCTCTTTTTTTTTATCCATTCCTCGACATGAAGTTTACTTTTATTTTTTAATCTTCCGCCCTCAGGGGGTGAAACACAGGTTATCTTTACAGATAAGGTACTAGCCCAATCAATTCTTTTTCCTGATTGTGCTAGCATTTCTACAACTTCAAGAATAGATTCAGCTTTAAAATCCTTCTTTGCAGTGAAAGTTAAATAAGCAGCCGACTCGAACTGCTCGCTATTTATTTGAATACCAATCATATCGTTAGGAAGACATTCTGCAGTGAGCTGCTGTATTAATAATTCAAAGAGGCGTTCGACAATAAACATTAAATTCAATTTTCGACCTTCTGCACTCTTTGCTCTTATCTCCTCTAGCGTTGGACAGGAGAGTATTACTTCGTACTGAGTCCCCTGAGTTCTGTAGCGCCGAATGTAATGACGAGCAATAACGCGTTTTACATTAATGAAACCTAACAGCCAATTATCAAATTCACTAATTTCATTTGCTGGCAGTGGTTCGGTTGTATCCCCCTCCGAACCACTCAGAGATTCGTCCTCAGAGTCGCTTAGAAGTGTATTAATTTCGACACCCCATCTACTTGCAATATCTTCAAAACTTTTATTTGTGTTTAACGGTTCGGGTGCAATTTGTTTCGGATCGATATTCCACCTTTCAGCAATTGATTGAACGGTTGGCGTCGACTCATTATCGGAATCATGCTCGACTGTTGATATTCTAGGTATAATCTCTTCTGGATTGAGAAGCCACCGGGTCGCAATGTTTTTTATTTCCTTATCTGACATGATGCCTGGTTCAATGCACTTCTATCTGATTCACTTTTTTAAATACTTTACTAAAGAGTTAATCTGATTGACTGATTCATTCATTGACGAGTTTATTTTTTAAAAAAAAAAAAAAAAAAAAGGTGTATTGAGGAAAAAAAGAAAAAAAAACTAAAAAATATGATGTGACTTACTCGGTTTTCCCACACCTTTTATGATTCGTTCAAATGCTTGTCCAGATCTTGGGCGTCACTGAACATTGCAGGATCGATGTTGACTTGAGAAAAATCAAACTCGTTGGTGTCCAATCCCTGAACGGGTGCTGATCTCGGATCGGTGGGTGTCAGTGATGCCTGTTTAGATGCGGGCATTTTCAGCTTACGAACGGGGGCCCGACGAGTTCGCTTGACTGGACCGGCTGCACTGGGCCCTGCGGCAGGAGCTGTTGATTGAAGAACGGGGGTTGAAGGGGTAGTAAAAGTCGGATTTTGGGAAGGTTGTGGAGGATTAGTTATGAGAGCAGATTGGAGAATGGGAGCTGAATAATTGCTGACTGCAGATGGGAGTGTGGATTGTGAGGAACATCTCATAGTCTCCTTTACAGATTGGATTAGGCGGGGTAGCTCATCGGTGAGAAGTTGTGCAAAAGTATGCCATTGGGCGCTATTAATAATAATTTGTTTACCATCACGACTGAAATTTAAAAGAGCCTGTTTTAGTATGGGATCATAAGTTATGGTCAGCACTCTGTTATTTGTGAGATTGAGAACCTTTTTAGGATCCGTGTGCCCATCATTGTACAGTACTTCAACTGTTGCTGCATAATGGTTAATGTCAACAGCAGAGAATGCTAAAATTTGCGTATCTTTTTCCGAAAGTGATATTCCCTGAGAAGCAGAAGGGAGCAGAGAAGTTCCAGTATAGAAAAATTTTCTTAAATTTACTAACAGAATACCCTTATACGGGGCCACTCTCAGATATATACCATTTCCCAAACTCAAAAATTCTGGGGGAATCTAAATGAAAAATGATGGTCAGTGTGAATTTTTAGAAGAAAAAAAGAAAGGAAGAAAGAAAATAAAAAAAAGAGGGATGAGAAAGTTTTGGAAAGGTGATAAAGAAAAAAATAAAAAGAATATTACTTTTTTATAATAACTCATCTTTTTTTTTTGGAAAATCGACAATTCGATAAATAGAAAAAAAACACAGTAATAAAATTGAAATAAATGTATATTACCTGAGCAGGGGTGGTGTGATGCATTGCTTCTTCAAATCTTCGTTGTAAGTCAACCGGTTCATAAAAGTTAGAGCCTGCCATTGTTTTACTCGGAGGGAAGAATGCGGTGGTAACAATCCTTAAACTCGGCTGATATCTCAGTTGTGCGGAGCAATTCCCAGCAACGAAAAACAGTGAAATTATTCGGAAAACCGATGGTTTAAATACAGTTTTCAAATCCATTTTTTATTGAATTACGACTGTCAGTCTTCAGTGTTTCTCCAATCAAAACAGAAAAAAATAATGTGTCAACGGTCTGATAGCTTTTCAGCCAATGAGAGCTTTTCAAAATTAAAAAACCACTCCCCTCGAATGTTCAGCGCATCAACCAATCAGAAATCATTTTTCGTTGCCAGGAGAAATTTAAAAAAAAAGTAGGCCATGATTTCCCACAATGCACCATTTTTCACCATCCCTAGACAAAGCATTTTAATAAATATCCAAAAATAAATCTAATATAAAATTATTTTTATATTTATTATTTGGAAAACCGAATAACAAAGAAAACGTTATTGAATTCCTTTTTTAAAAAAAAAAATGCATAGCTTTTTTGCTTGATAAATTTGTAAATGAAAAAAATATAATATCACAATTCATTCATAATTTTACCTATTCTATTTAAAAAATTAAATAATAAGTTGTCTGATGCAATCATTTTTCAAAGCATAATCAAGGAGAGTTTGAAAACGAATTAAAAAAGTAGTTTAAATTAAAAAAAAAGGTCACAAAAATTGTGTCATTAAGAAAGTCTTGTTATAAAAGCTTCCCATTTCATCAAATGTTTTAGAAAGGTCAGACCGTGACACTTATTATTTCCTTTTCGGTGGAAAAGAAAATAAAAATGCTATAGCCTAATCTTTTTGTCTTTAAATTTCATATTTGCTATTGAATTTTTACACAAAAAAGGAGAAAAAAGTATGATTTTATTATATTTTATGAGCTTTTATTAAAAAAAACCTATTTTATCCAGTTTTTTATAAATAAAATAAAGCCTATTTGTTTTATCAGGTTCGCAAAAAAGAGATGAGGGGGAAATTATGAATTATTTATCACGCAACATCTGCGGTGCCTGGCAGAGACTTTCACCAAAGAGACTGACCTACAAAAAATGTCTAGACATTCCCCTTCCCCTCTTTCTTTTAATTTTGATTTAAGAAATATAATTAAGATAAAAAAATGGAAATTAAAATAAAAAAGAATATTTTTTCGATTAAAAAAAGATTGATGTGACTGATAAAAATGAATCAACAATTAAACTAATATTTTCTAAGGACTAAATAATATCCCTTGCCAAAAAAAAAATGAATCAACAATGAAAAAAATCCGATTTGTTACATATAATTTAATGATTTTTTAGTATTATTAAAAAATACAAAAATGTATTTGTTTTTAATCGTAAAAAGATAAAAAAAGTAGATATCCTTTTCCAAAGAAAAAGATAATTATTTTATTTTTTGACGAATTTTGTGTTATTTTTAAAAAAATTCGTTGGAATGATTGACATTGAAGAATAATTAAGCAAGCAATTTTTTTTTCTCTCTTTTACAATTTAACTTTTAATCAAATATTCCCATTTCTGTTTGTTTTATTATTCGTTTTTTTTTTCCTAATATAATACTCATATAAATTAATTAATAATCCGGAAAACTCTTTTTTTCTTTGTTTATATTTTTGCAAATAACCCTATTTTTCTAATTTGTCTGTTTTTTAATATTATATTTTTCTTTTGTTTTGAAAGAGGGAGCTTTTCAAAAAAAAAAGAGGAGGGGATAACCATGACCTATTTTTTAAAGAAGTGGGGGGGATGGTGAAATGTCTGTATATAAGCAGTGCTTTCTCCAAAAACATTGTTCACTGTTTTTCTAACGTAACTATCGAGTAGCATCTCTGTACTTTGAAAAGCTGCAACCATGCCTAAATATTCCTTGGTTTGTCCGTATTATAAACAGCACCGAATCTTTAAACCCCAAACATATTCTGCACACCTGATAAATTGCGAAAAGGTAAGAATACTTAAATTTTTTTGTTTTAGTAGTAACAATATAACTTACTTTTCTTTTTCTTCTTTTCTCTCTTTTTCCCTCAATTCCATATTTTTTTTTCAAACCTATCATGTTTTGTGTCTGTTTTTCATAGGTATTTAAAAACCAAAATCCGACCATCGACATTGTCCGATGTCGATTTAACGGGTTTCATATTGTTGCAAGACAAAATCGGAGATCCCACGAAATTCGCTGCAAATCGAACCCCAATAGGCTATGTAAATATTCTTTCTTTCAACTTTACTATTACGATTCTTTCATTTTTTTGAAATAACATAACGATTATTTCATTTTTTTTCCTCTCCAAAAAATAATATATAAATATCATAAAAAAACCATAATAATTTATTTTTTCTCCTTATTCCTTTCCAACAATTAATTTATTTCTTTTTTTTCTTTTCAAGTTCTATCAGAGCACGGTATGCATAACGTCTGCGGGCATCTTACTACATCACAGTAAAATGTGAATATGTATTGTAAAAAAAAATGTAATCACTTGTAAATTCGGATTTTGTTATTTTCTTTTTTTCAAATCTGTAAATGCGGGTTTTTTTTCATATGTAATATCTAAAAAAGGGAGAAAAACTAAAAAAATCAATGCAGTTATCTATTTCTGCTGTGATTTTTTTTCATTTCTCTCAATTTAATAAACATCCTATTTTAATTTGTATTCCGAAAATAAAAGCTCTTGTCTTTTCTGTAAACAAAAATTAAATTTTAAAAAATAAAAAATCTTTTCTCTTTTTACAGCACAGAAATTTCGAATTAAAATCATTTCTCTCTAATTTCAATTTCATTTCTCCTTCTCTTTTCCCCAAATATTCCAACCCTGAAAAATAAATAGATTACTTTCTCTGTTTCTCCCTATACCCGGCAATGACCTTGTTTTTTCACAGCAAAGCAGAGCCACTTCCTAAAAGCCAGCATCCAACCCCTCAGGGCAGAGGGTGTGAAGTCTTCTTCCTACCACTTCAAAAAATGTCTCTTTGCGTCTCTCTGATCCCCGCCCCAAAGGCACAGCATCCTTCCTCTACCTCTCTAATCAACCCGTTTATCAAAAAGGACAACCAAAAATTCAAAATAAAAACATACAATGCAAAAACTTTTACAAAAAAAGAGACCAACATGAAAAACACAACACATAACGAAAAAAATACCAATGAAAAAAAAACAAGGACCCAACACCAATCAAAACGAATCAACTCTCTCTCTTACAGTAACCAACAACCCTATCCTCACCCAAAATATAATTTCAACAAAAAAACTCCCCAAAAACAAAAAAAAAACAACAAAAAAACACCAACAAAACCATCCAACCAACTCAACAAAACCAAATACCCCCTCCAAATCAACCACCCATCCCCCCCTCCAATCAAAACAAAAAACACGTCTCAAGTGTCCCACGGACATACGCTATAAGTGTCCCCTACCACTACTGATGTGTGGTTGTGTCCATGAATTTCCTACAGTATTTGTGTTGTGTTTGAGTATTGCAGCCTTCTGGAGTTGTGCATAGTTGTTTTTGTGAAGTATGCTGAGGCAAGGTGTGCTAGATGGGTGTATTTACTGATCTTGTCTGCATGAGTTTTGTGCATGTTCTTGCAGATGGGCACTGCAATATTAATGAGATAGGTCTGTTTGTTGACCTTATCAACAAGTGTGATATATGGTTCTATCTGTGCAAATGGTGCAGTCCCAGTACAGCTTATATCAGGGTGACTTAAGCATATTGGTATGCTTTGTGGTGTGTACTTGTAGTGTTCTTAATAAGTGAGTGTTTGTGTGCTAGCTGTTGATGGACGATCACGCTATCTGATTGTGTGGGTGGAGGTAGTCTGTTTGGGACAGAAGGGGACAGCCTGATATTGTGGTCAATCATCTCATGTGTTACTATTATTATATATCTTGGCATTTGTAAATATCAAAATTTTAATCATTCAAATTAATTTGGAAATATTTTTTTTACATATATCTTGTGAATTGTAAATATCATTAAAATTTCTAAACATGCTAACCAATTTGTAAATATTATTATTTTTATTATTATTATATATCTTGTCACTTGCAAGTAGCATTAAATTTTTTAATGCTTCTAATCAATTGTTTAATATTATTATTTTATTATTATTATTATTATTATTATTATTATTATTATTATTGTATATCTTATCAATTGTAAATAGCATTAAAATTGTTAATGCTTTCAATTTGTAAAAAATTCCAAATGTTATTAAATTTGTTGTAAAAAAAAAATAAAAGTAAATAAATAAATAACTAATCAACAAAATTAAAAATAGTTTCGTTTCTTAAGTTGAAAGTTAAGTTTTATTAATGTTGAGATAAGAAAAGTCCAAAACAAAAATGACATGCAGATTTAAAACACTTTTTTTTTTTTTTTTTCCATTCAGTTATTTATAAAATTTGTTTTCTTCAATAGAATTTTGAAGGAATTTAGTTTACAAAATTACTAGTAATTTGAAAGAAAAAATTAAACACCAATAACTTAAAAGTTTAAAGGAACTAATGATAAAAAAAAAATCTTATTAAAAAATGTAAAAATATAGAAGTCCTACAAAATACCATTACTGCCCCTTCGAGAATGAAGGCTTCACTGCAGTGCTATTTTCACCCCCTACTTCGATGGCAGCACCGTCGACAATTTTACATTGAATCTGTGGGAGTTTGCCGTCTTTATATATATGTCTTTGGTAATAATTTGAAAATACTTTTATTATAAAAGAAAAATAAATTTTTCACTTAAAAATTGATTTTTCAGAGCGTAAATGCATGTGTATATGTATGACTAAATAAACATCGTATTCTTGTGGACACATTTCGATCTTTTTAGCGTTTATCATTGATATAAAACATATGTTCTTTATCAATGGCAACAATAAATCCTACTCGAAATTGAATTTGCTTGTGATAATAAACATTTATTTGGAGAGTGATAAATGTTAAAACTTATTAGTCACTTTATTATTTCACAAGTTAATTACTAATAACAAAGCATATGGAGATCACTGTAGACCTACTCACTTCTATAGAAGTGAACTTTTTGTTTATAAAAACAATAATGAGAAATAAAAAATTGCAGTTGACAATTGTACAAAACAAGTGAAGTATTTAATTTTGAATAGGAAATTAACTTTTCACTGAAAATATTCAAGAACATTCCAAACCAAAGAACATTCGAAGAACATACTAATAAAAAATGTTATTTGTCTTCTCTTAACAAGCAATTTAACAACAACAAAAAAGTAAAACGAAACGATCTGTTCTTTTCTCTGTAGACTGACACATTTACTGATTTCATTATACACTCATGTTTGTGAAAATTGCAACACCATGAAGGAACCATCAGAATGGAAGGACATTTATTACAAACATTACTAATATTGATATAAACAAGCGATTAAAGTTTCAGAGCAACAATACTTGTCAAAAGTCAGTATGGTGTAAAGCCTCCACAAGCTGTAATAACAGCTGCTTCTACGCCGTGGCATCGAATCAAAGGGGCCTTGGATGTGTTCCTGGGGTATGGCCTGCCAGACTCCTTCTATCCGAGTTTCACAGGTGTTGGCTGTGGCTGACAATGATGGGCTAGTTGCTTGAGTGACCATATCCCAGACATGTTCAATAGGTGACATATCTGGCAACATGTTGTCGGGTGTTGTCTTGTTGGAATATGGCTCCAAGAGTTTGCTGAATGAAGGATACGACTTCAGCCTTCACAACTTCCCTGATACAGCGGTTGCTGTTGAGAGTACCAACAGTTCGTAGGAGCCGAGATTGCATAAGATACCCAATTGCTACCCACACCATCATGTCTACCGTTCGTGCAGTATGAACCTTAACAATGCAGTCTGAAGATGTCGCTCAAGTTGATATCATCTAATGTATATATGGTCATCACTGTAATCCAAGTTGAAGATAGAGTTCTGTTGGAGTTGCATGAGTCGGGCGTCGCTGGCCGAAATTAAAGCCCCCATCCATCCCCTTAGAGCCACCGGCCTTGAATTTACAATAGAGACGGCAGGCTTTAGTTGTAATAGAGGATACCAAATCAGTCATTCCCACAACCGTGAAAGAAGAGCCGCCGAGAGAGACCACTATTTGCCAACTGCAGGCCACTGTAGAGTTTAGTTTCTGTTGGTTTCCATAGCCAAAATATCGAAATAAATCGTGTTATAAATTCTTTTTTTAATCAGGAATATGTTATGAAGAGTTTTATAGAAGTATATTCGAAGCTTACTAGTATTTCTAAGTTCTTCAGATACCTATGGTCCATCTATATCCATCTGGCTCTGGAATCTTGTCAATTACTGAGCACGCACGACCCCACACTCGTCCTGCCTGGTATGCTGAACGAAGACATTGCTGCCTTAAAGCCTCTGTTGTTGGGGGCAGTCTCTGTAGACCTTTTGAAGTAAAGAGAAGCTTTCTAAAATGATTGGCTGAAAAATCTTCTGCGTCTTTGTAGTAAAGAAAAACAGTAAACTTTTCCAGATCTACAAAAGTCTCACACAGATGTAGACTCCTGTGATAGAGATATAGCCTGGAAGGCTTCAGTAGCTTCAGAAAACGATTTCTTTCCAGGCACTCTGTTTCCCTTTCATTGCAAATAATGAGGTTATATCTGATTAAGTGAATGCAAGGAATCCTCTCAATGCAACAGCTTTATGATGACCCATACTTTCAAACATCTATGACTCAAATATCTGTGACGCTTATCTGCGATCATGTCAGAAATCTCAGCTACTCAAAATACTAGAATAAACCGTTACGCCACAACAATTCGCAGGATTCTGCGATACACTCATTTACGATGGAGCAGCACATGCTCTTCTAACCAAAACATCACGGACGTTTGGAGACTACTCTGATAGGGAATTCAAAATTACGAACGATGCGGAGAGGTTCCATGCATACAGGTACACATTGCTTGGGATATTTACTTAAAAACTTGTCTAAAGAAACGTGTGAGAGATAAGAAAGGCGTCGGTCTTCATCGCGAAGTAGCACAAGGAAATGTACAACTGGAAAGGCTTCCTCGCCTGAAATCAGAATAAGAATGTGATTGGGCTAACATCACTACTGAGATTGTTTGCGTCATTCTCTTCATCTCGGCCAGATGAAACTTCAATTGATGAGTAGAATGCAGGCCACTGGAAGAAGCAGAGACCGGATTTTCCTCCACGCTAAAGACAGTGTTGAACATGGAGCAAAAACACTTATTTGCACAGTAGATACTGATGTAGTTCTGTTGGTTATTTCTTTCTTTCACCTTCTCAAAAGTGTAGGACTCTTTGGTGCTGGTAAGGTCATAGATACATGAGCATTGATGCCATAATTGATGTATAAATGTAAAACAAAAAAAATTTCTTTTCACAACCGCTTTCAAACAAAAAAAATATTAAAATCGGACCATTCAAAACTGAGTTACAGAACAATTTGTGTGGCTCCTGGCGGCCATCTTTAACGGCCCTCATTTTGGTTCCTGCACGGATTTGAAAGTGCCTCCCTATCTGAAAGTCATCTTTGGCATCTTTTATTACCAGAGCAAGTGGCATATTCCAATCAAAAAGTGCAGTTTCCTTCCTACCCAATGTACCCAATGTACTACAACAGCTGAACTTTTCTTATCCTGCATTCACTGACCCCCTTTCAAAACAACGGAACGGATATATCAATAGTTTTGACAAAGCACTTCTAGGATTAACTTCTTCTATTAAGAAACTCCCTTCTGTTGTTTTACATCTGCCTTCCTCAAAAGCAGTGCAACAGTTAAACATAAGTTTTGTTGTGTTTTAAAGGAGAAATCAACTAAAAACTAAACTTTCATTTCAATAAATGGAAGAGGAAGGATTGGAAAACAGTTTTTTGTTTTTTGTTTTTTGTTTTTAGGATTTCAAAATGAACTTATTTAGTCTTTTTTCGTCTTTTTATCATAATTGAAATATTCTGTTCTCTTAAAGACAATTTGGTAAAAAGTAAAAACCAAATTAGTAAAAAGTAAGTAACGATCAAAGCTCACGTCTTAATTAAATATATTGGAACGTAGTCATCAACCAATCCTAATCGTAATTCAAATGATACTATGCAATAAGTTAATATTATGTGTTTTTTTGACGTCAGTTTTTAGAAACGTTAAAGTACTGATCATTTTAATTGCTTTATTTTATTTTTAATTACAAATTTCTTTACTTTTTATTTCCTAATTTTCCTTTAAATTTTTTTGAATATTTTCTTTCTGTACTTTTCAACTTATGTAGGATTGTTAATATATGTGGGGATGTTGACATTTGGAATTTTATTATTATAAGGATTTTTAGCACTTTAAAAAAATATGATTCAATGGCATCACGAATTGTCCTATTGAATTGTTGTCCTGGATTAATCATCTGTTCAAAATTTGGTTTATCATTATAATCTATGTAATGTTGGCAAATTAATGATGCATCTGTAATTTTTGTTTGTGTCGCATATTTATGGTTATATAAGCGGTCTTTCAGTTCTCTTTCAGAATTTCCAATGTAAAAACAGCTATTGTTGGTGCATGGAACTAAGTACACACATCCGTTTTTTTGTTCTGTTGGTTGTTGTCTTCTATAATGCGGTATCATCCCAATTTAAAAAAAAAAAACAATTAAAGGAAATATTTAATGGCACAGATATAAATACAGCATTCAAACTCAACAATAAAATAACATTTCCAAAACGTATTACAGAAAAAAACAACTAACGGAACAAAAAAGCGGATGTGTTTACTTAGTTCCGTGCACTAACAATAGCTGTTTTTACATTGGAAATTCAGAAAGAAAACTGAAAGACCGCTTATATAACCTTGAATATGCGATACAAACAAAAAATATAGATGCATCATTAATTTGCCAACATTACGTAGATTATAATGATAAACCAAAATTTAAACAGACGATTATCCTAAGACAACAAATCCATAGGACAACTCGTATTTTACCTCGGGTATTAGAAAAATAACTTACAGTGTTGAAAAATAAAAAAATGAATACCCTTAAGCCATGGATATTTAAATTTTATTCACCTATTGTATAGATCGTACATGATCATTCACATAGGGTAATACGACTATCTATAGAGACGACAGTGTGTCAAAAGACCATGTCAGTACCCTCTGTACACTCCTCCAGCAGCAATGCAGGCCTACTCTCGCATGGAGACGATCGTAGAGGTCCCGAATGTTATGCTGGAGAATGGACATCCACACACATTCAAGCTGGTAGCTCAGTTGGTGAAGGTTTGTCACTGGTATTGCAGACAGACGCCGCACAAAGAAGTATTTCAAAGTAAAAACTGTCCAAAAGTAAATACACACAGTTCGTTAAAAACCACTCAAACTGCAATTTTCAAAGAGCTCAATAACCATTTCGTTACCTGACGGCCATTTAAGATTTCCCCTTCTTACTTACCCATTGCAGGGCAGTCAATCGAACCCAGTCATTGTCTAATCTGCAAGTCTTTGTTCTAGAACTTCTCGTTTGTGATACGAACGCTATTCCTGTGTTGTGTTGCTTTTAGTTGGAGTATCAAGTAATTTATAAAAGTGCATCTCTTATTCTTTCGCCTCCATAACTGTTATCTTTTCAATTAAAATAATATTAACTACATTTTTTGTTTTGACTTTCATTATAATTTTTTAGTGAAGTATTTCAATGAAACTTGTTGAAATATGTGTGCCGGGTCTTATCAGGCATTTTTTTTTTACACTATTAGTAAATATTACATTCAAATGCTCTATACGATAAAAGTAGTTCTTCAACGATATCTTCGTAGTTGTCTGCAGTACATTGTCTAAGAAGTTGTAATGACATCTGTATTCATTGCTTTCACAAATTCTTTATTATTCCTAATTTTAGTTAATTTAACTTTTGCAGAGGTAGCAAAATCTTGCACTAATGCACGATGTGCTCTGTTGTTTTCAGAGGGTATAGCTTCAGTTCGATCGGATCATGTTTTCAGTATATTGATGTATGGTCGAAAAATGACAGAGACGAACGTGGGGGTTAATCTAAGGCACACACACTTTATTTATAATTATTTACTGGTTTATATATCTAATGGACTGATTATGAAAATTAGTTGAGCTTTCGTTCTGGTCCGTTACTGTCTTGCTAGAAGTTTTCAATATTTGGAGAAAGAGCTCGTATTTAGCCGATTGGCCTCCCGACTTAGCCAATCACAGGGCAGTTTAACTGATCTATCGGGAAGGCTTTTCGGCTTTGCATCAATATGGTGGCGATATTTTATAGGACTGTCCCACAAAGTAACATAAATATGGTGGTGATATTTTACAGGACTGTCCCACAAAGTATCAGTGCTTCGTATATCTTTCTTGTAGATCAGTCACCAACTACTTTTTTAAATCTGCACATGTTCTTCGTATTGAATTTTTTGAAGCAATATCGTCATGCTTTGATTTCTTTCTTTCATTTGAACCCTTTATACAATAGGGTGTTTCTGCTTTCGTGGAAGAATCAGTGTTTAAACACCTTTAATCAGTCAGTCAGTGTTTCTCAAACATGTATTACAGCAACTTTTGGGGGCCAAAACTGTATGTTATTCTGGAAAAATCAATCTGACAGCTCCAGCTACTTATGTGAGGAAATGACCTTAAAAGCACAGAGAAACACCACTTGTACGGATGGCTTAGGTCTACTTCGGCTGTGAGGTGGGTGACCAAGGTAAGATTGGTGGGACATTATCTGCTTTGTGAGATCGATGCTGTTGATTCGAGTGCAGTCTCCCCATAGTACTTCTTGCTGCGTAAGATGTACATCATAGAAATCACAAAACACAATGTTAAAAGTAGGGAAGTTGATGTGAATTAAAATATACAGAAGTGATTAAACTAAGTGCTGTGTCTAATGGATGCCTATTTCTAGTATCTTCGTTAGAGAATAAAAGACACGATGAATGTAGAAAAAAGCGAATCCTCTTACAAGAGGGTCATCCATTGATCATCTCACGTAATGAAATCCACAGGAATCGAATAGTCTGGAATATTTCGGGCTTATTTATATAAAAAGAAATCTTTAAAAAGAAATCTGTTACTTATTTAAAATTTAAAGGCCCTCCCCAAAGCAAGTGGTGTCCGATTTACACATTTGGATTCCCCATCCTCAAATTTTTAAAATTCACTTATTTTTTTGCAGGAAGGATTATCGTGCAGATCAGAGTTATTTCTCAGAATGATCAGAAATTTATTTGAATTAAATTCAAAATGAAATAAAGATCACGGAAAAACAACAAAACCTCAATGATCATAAAATCGGTTTCCCCATTCTCAACAAGTCATATTATATTAAATAATTGACATTTATTATATATGACCAGATGGCGCAACCGTTTGTGTATGTGCAGTGTTTGCCTTATTCCCAACTATAAGAATAGGCTTTTCTAGAATGAAATATCAATGTTTTCATATATAAATTAAAAAAATATAAATTAAAAAGATTCCTATTGGTTTATTATTAAAAAATATAATAGTATGAAAAAGAAAATGGTCTTTATTAAGTTATAGCAGAGAAGCAAAAAAATTAAGGATGTTACATGCTTTTTATTAAATAATGAGAAAGAAAATTGAAAGCAAGTTTAACGTCCGTAATTATTCATAAATGGAGAGAGAAATTCGCCAACCGGACAATAAATATGCCTTCGCACATTGAGCCAACATCAACGGGAATTCTGT
>JAFIDM010059739.1:0-22480 GCA_023159025.1 Thereuonema tuberculata | reverse complement strand
ACAGCCCTTCTGCTGTTCGGAAAGAATGTTATATGTCTCGATGTGTGTGTAGATCTTGTCTGCGAGGCAGGAGGTGAGGAGTTTGTAAAGTGTGGGGAGGCAAGTGATTGGGCGGTAGTTTGCAGGTTGCGCTGTTTCAGTGTGCTTGCTCTGTAGGTATGTGACACCCTGTGTGAGGAAACGAGGCATATGTTCTCGGTGTTGGATTATGTCAGTGAGTGTAAGCGCTAGTTTTCCATGCAGGGACGTGAACCTCTTGATCCAGAAGTTCTGGACTCCGTCGGCACCAGGAGCCTTCCAGTTGTGTGCATGTTTTAGTGCTGTCTGTATGTCGGCGAGAGTAATCTCATGGAAGGACATGCAGGGTAAGTGTTCAGTGAGTTGCTGTTCCTCTGTTATCCATGGTGCTTTATCATTGTGGGGGATAGGGTTTGACCACAGAGACGACCAGTATTCATGTAAAGCCTCGCTGTTGGGAGTGTTTGTGTTAGTTGCAGTAGAGGAAGATGTAAGGGATCTGTAGAATTTTTTCTCATTGTATTGGAAAGTGTTGTTCTGTTGTTTGCGCAGAGTGCACTGTTTGTATCTTTGTAATCTTTTTGCAAGTGCACTGAGTTTTTGTTTTAGTGTGTTGAGATGTTCCTGAACCTGGTTATGATGATTTGAATGTGAAGGGCGAGTATTTATGTGCTTGAATATCTTTCTAACCTGGGACATAAGTTTCTTTGTTTTGTTTCCTGCACAGTATTGTGTGAGCCTGGCTATGTCTCCTCTAAGGTCGCTGATGCGGCCCTCAAGGCGACGTCTCCAAGGGGGGATGTATTCTTGTGTCCGTGCAGTGGGAGGTATGTTGTGTTGTTTGATTCCAAGTGCCCGAATGGTTCCCTGTGCGGCACAGTAGAGTGATGTATGTATGTCTTCTAATGTTTGGATGTTGTCAAGGTGTTGTGGGATAGTATGTGTGTTGAGATGGTATATGACTGTGGCGAGTTGTTTTGATGTGTGTACTTTGGGGAGTGGCGGCCTGAGTGTGGGGTCTGTGCCTGTGTATTGTGCGAGTGCAGTGTAGAAATGATCATGAGCTGCACGTAACATTTCATTAGTTGTATTGTTGGGGCATGTGTACTGAGGGGTAGAGATTGTTTCTGTGTTTTCCATAATGGTGTCTTCTGGTGGGGTGTGGTTTGGTGTCCTGTGGTTGGATTCAGCGACTTCTTCTTTAATTTGTGCAAGTATGCATGGGAGAATAAGATTGTTTACTACAATTGAACGTCGCTGATCCGCTACCCGCTGTTCGCTAAGCCCTAACGATGGATAGCGTGTGGTGAAAGCTTGGTGTAGTGCCTGTCTGTATCCTGTTAGTTGAGTACCTAACTTTGTAACAGTGAAGAAGTCACGCATAAGATCCTGGTTCATCTGTGGTGACCATCGGATGCGCTGGCGTGGTTTCCCAGTCTTGGTGGTCGCCTGCTCTGACACACACGAAACACTTCCGACTGTTCGGGCTGGATGGTGTTGCCCGGGCATTGTGGTAGCCATACTACAGGATGGGGTGCCACTTTCTCCACCACCACCTGCGGGAGACTGTAGTATATTTTTCGAACGGAGGCCTCTGCCTAACCCCCGAACGCGGGTGACTTTATCCTGCGCCACACCCGATGCAGCATGATCTATATTAGAACGTGTTCTCATCATAAATGGTTGGACCCTTTAGCCTACCCTAAAGCTAGTGTAGTTCCCGCCCCCACCGCGAGGAGGTAGGGTCCATGGGGGCCTATTATTATTATTATTATTATTATTATTATTATTATTATTATTATTATTATATTGTATGTTTCATGGCGGGTCAAGGACCAAAGCACATATTGCCAAGTGTAAAGACGTGTGCAAGAATGATTAGGGAGTGTGGTTGTGTCCATAAATTTCCTAACTATGCGTGTTGTGTTGAGTATCACAGCCTTCTGCAGTTGTGCGTAAGTGTTTTTGTGAATCCTAGTGTGCTGAGACTGTGGTGCAATGTATGAGGTACCAGACCAGTTGCGGACAGGACGATGGGTACAACACGTACTCGGTCCTGCCTCCACTGCTTCTGGAGCTCATGTGCTAGATCGGTGTGTGTAAGATGTTAAACCTACGGAGAGCTGTTATAATATAAACTCTTGCTCTAGCAGAAGATTACTTGTAACTACACGCTATAAAACTTTTCGTGTGAAAACTAAGTTGTGAGAAAAAAACGAGTAAGACAGATTTTTAAACAACTGAGTATATATTCTCTTAAAAAGTCTGTTACAAATATTTTGTTGTCCTAGTTCACTCATATGAAATTACTGCTTGAAAATCATATTCTTCGCAACTATTCAGTTATACCCTTGGATAACCTCGCTTCAAGATTAGATTACAAAAGTCTCTTTGTGAAATCTTTAAGTATAGTCACTTTGAACTCTTGACTCTTTAACTTTATACTCGCTACTTGTCTTAGCTAAACTGTTATACTTGAATGAAAGTCGATGGTCAATGTATTCGTATCTTTGGACCGTCCGTGTAAAGGAGAATCAAAGACATACTTACAAAACTTGCTGTTGAATCGTCTTCGATCTAACCTCTTGAATATCCGATTACTTGAGTGGATAATTCGGTTCCTCTTCGTTGCATTCTTCGGCTTTCGAACCCTTTAGAACGTTGTATAGTGAACGGGATTATTTCCTAAATCCTTCTCACCAAAGTAAACTTTAATTCTGCAGTTTAATACATATCAATCTTAGTTACGCATTTCCTATTGCAGGGACTGGGAACATTGGCTCAAGATAATTCCTATTATCTTCGATGAAACAACGTTGGAATACATATTTGTTTTACACCTCGGAAAACAACTCCATCTTTTTCTTCCAACTTCAGAATTCATTCATCGCAACAATACGTCTCGAGTTCACTGTTCAAAACAATCGTTACTACTTGGCATCATGTGTATCTCTTCTTTATTTGAACGTGATTGTTGCGCTGTTCTTTTGTTTTTTATTTCCCTCAGATTATTCACGATTATTTTTTTTGACTTCTCTTGGAATTGTCTCATGTTTGAAATACGTTAGAAAATTGTTCAGGTAAGTTTTTCGCAATTCAAACCTACAATACTCCCTTCCAATTCAAAGGGTCAGTCAATCAATAAAATGAATAACTCAACATTTAGCACCGATGTCAATTACTTTCAAACATCTAACTAAATCCTTTAATCTTGCTTGACTTACAATCTTAGTTAACAAGTCTGCTCCATTTTTTTCGCTGCACACATATTTAAGGTCTATCTCCCTTCTATCCACATAATCTTGGATGATGTAATACTTAAGTTTAATATGTTTGCTGCGTGTGGTCTGGAACTTGTTTTCAATCAACTTTAGCGTGGGTTGATTGTCACAATACAATGTTACACTTTCCTTCGAAAACTTCGTAAAATGCAACTCGGATAGCGTCGTTTTAATACTTATTATTTCTCTTGCGCATTCGCTAGAAGAAATCAGCTCGCTCTCTTGTGTACTTTGAGCTACGATACTTTGCTTCTTACACTTCCATGATATTAAGCTGTTCCCCAAGAAAATTACGCTTCCCGATGTTGATTTTCCTTTAGATCTGTCTCCGAAGCTTGCATCTGAGTATGCTTCCATCCTATCCTCTCCCTTCGAAAATATTAACTTTGATTGTTGCGCTATTCTTTTGTTTTTTATTTCCCTCAGATTATTCACGATTATTTTTTGTGACTTCTCTTGGAATTGTCTCAGGTTTGAAATACGTTAGAAAATTGTTCAGGTAAGTTTTTCGCAATTCAAACCTACACGGTGTAATTACTGATCTTGTCTGCGTGAGTTTTCTGCATGTTCTTGCTGATAGGCATTGCAATATCAATGAGATAGGTCTGTTTGTTGACCTTATCAACAAGTTTTGTCTGTGTGAATGGGGCGATCCCAGTACAGCTTATGTGAGGATGACTCTAATACGCTTTGTGGCATGTACTTGTAGTACGGGACCGTGTTCTTAATAAATGAGTGTTTTTGTGCTAGCTATCAATCGACGCTACCTGATTGTGTCGGTGGAGGTAGTCTGTCTGGGAGAGAAGGGGACAGCCTGATGTTATGTGGTCAATCGTCTCATGCGTAGTGTGGCATTTCCTGCATCTGTCGTCATTTCCTGCATTATTATTATTATCAACATTTGACACAGTACAAAGACAAAAAGAACACATCTTTGACTGGAGTTATTGAGCAACTCAAGTCTCACCCAGAGGCCTAAAAATTGTCCAAGTATCTTCGTAAAATATAAGATGTGCTTAGTAATGATGTTTTTTGCAGGTCTATTATTGAATATTGTAAAGTTGCAAACTATTAGAGAATTTTGCAAATTCCTTAGATATGGGCACCAAGGGCACCAATGACAGTAGGTATCACAATGGTACGTTTGTTCCACAATCGAGAAATTTCAATTATCAAATCCCTATATTTTGTGATCTTTTCCTGTTCTTTCTCAACAATTCGTGTATCTCCAGGTATTGATACATCCATTAGAAAAACACATTTCTTTTCTACTATTTTTATGTCTGGTGTGTTGTGATCCAAATTACGGTCAGTTTGTATTCGGAAATCCCAAAGGATTTTTACCTCATCATTTTCTAACATTTTTTCAATAGTATGTTGCCACCAGTTTTTGGAAACTGGGAATTGATATTTGAATATCAATAGTTTCATCTTTTTCTTTGCATAATCTGCATTTATTGTTGTTGCTCACATGTTTTATTCTGGTTTTCATCACATTAGTTAATAAAGCTTGTTCTTCTGCAGCAAATATGAACTCTTCGGTTTCTTGATGTAGCCATTTTGAAGCCATTGCCAGTTTCTGAATTGTCAATTTTTCCTTCAATTTGTTTTATATATTGCCCATGGAGTGGCTTGTTTTTCCAGCTGTCAAATCGTTGTTTTATGATTTCTGTTTTGTATTCCAGTTTTGATCCAGTAACTTTCAAGATATTTTCCTTACAAACTTCAATCAGCATCTTTTCCTTGCTTTTTCTTACATAATCATTTAATCCTCGTTTTTCCTCTTCTACATTGATTTGAAGAAGTCCTCTGCCACCTTTTTTCCTTGGAAGATATAACCGATCAACATCACTTCTAGGATGGAGAGCATGGTGCATAGTCATCAACTTTCGGGTTTTCCTGTCTAAAGTATCCAAGTCAGCTTGTGTCCAGTCAATGATTCCTGCAGTGTATCTAATTACAGGAACTGCCCAAGAGTTAATGGCTTTGATAGTATTGCACTATTAAGCTTTGATTTTAAACTTTACGGACGCGTTATGCGTATTCGGAACTCGTTTTCTTTTTGACTTGAGCATTTAATATTTCAGTTGATTCCAGTATCCCAAGATATTTGTAGGAATCTTCAATGCTAAGGGACTTGATGATGTTTTCATTTTCAAATATTATCCCATCAGTTTCCTCAACTTTTCCTCGCTTCATGTTTAGTGTAGCACATTTGTCTAGTCCAAATTCCATTTTAATATCTTTGCTAAAAATCTGAACTATGTTGACCAGGGATGTAATTTCCTTTTTTGATTTTCCATATAATTTACGATCATCCATGTAAAATAAATGGGAAATTTTCCCAGATTGTTTTGAAACTTCATATCCTAAGGTTGTTTTTCTTCAAAATTGACGTTAGGGGAATGAGTGCAGTAGTAAATAATAATGGTGATAATGCATCACCTTGGAATATTCCGCGTCTAATCTTCACTTCTCCAAGTTCTTGTCCATTTGATACTAAAGTTGTTTTCCAAAATTTCATGGCTTCTTTCAAAAGATTTCTGATGTTTTCACTGACTCTAAAAATTTCTAAGGATTTTTGAATCTAACTGTGTGATAGGGAGTCAAAAGCTTTCTTATAATCAGTGCAAGTCATACATAAATTGGTTTTGCGTCTTTTTGAATTTTGGAGAATCATTTTGTCAATTAATAATTGATCCTTGGTTCCACGTGAGTTTTTACAATTTCCTTTTATTATTATTATATCGAAAAAGTTTCAAACCATGGGTTTCCCCAGCTAAGACTATATAGCGGGTCAAGGACCAAAGCACATGATGCCAAGTGTAAAAAAAAAAAAAAGTTTGGAAGAATAGTTAGGGATATGTGGTTGTGTCCATAAATTTCCTAACAATGCGTGTTGTGTTGAGTATTACAGCCTTCTCGAGTTGTGCAAGTGTTTTTATGAAGTCCTAGTGTGCTGAGGCTGTGGTGCAATGTGTGAGGCACCAGACCAGTGGCGGACAGGACGATGGGTACAACACGTAGACTACTCGGTCCTGCCACCACTGCTTCTGGAGCTCGTGTGCTAGATCGGTTTATTTACTGATATTGTCTGCGTGAGTTTTCTGCATGTTCTTGCTGATAGGCACTGCAATATCAATGAGGTAGGTCTGTTTGTTGACCTTATCAACAAGTGTGATGTCAGGTCTGTTGTGATGTATAGTTTTGTCTGTGTGAATGGGGTGGTCCCGGTGCAGCTTATGTGAGGGTGACTCTAGGACGCTTTGTGGTGTGTACTTGTAGTATGGGACCGTTTTCTTAGTAAGTGAGTGTTGCTAGCTGTTGATGAACGATCGATGCTATCTGATTGTGTCGGTGGAGGTAGTCTGTTTGGGAGAGAAGGGGACAGCCAGATACTGTGTGGTCGATCGTCTCATGCGTACTGTGGCATTTCCTGCATCTGTCGTCATGTGTGTTTGCGTCGTGTAGGATGTGTTTGTTGTAGTTGAGTGTGGGGATGACTTGGTCCTGTATCGCGATCATGAACCCTTCGGTCTCTCCAAACAGCTCACCACTCATCAGCCATCTGCTCGACCCTTCCATTGAAATCCATTAAAATTAACACTGATCCTTCATCAAGTGTTTCTTTCTTCATTTTCAGATAATCAGGCTGTGATTGAGCAATAAACGAGTGTAGAGTAAGTTTTTCAATTTTAGTAATTAGTGTGTCGCAGAATTCTGATAGAGTGGTGATTTGAACATTTAAAGTCATTCAATCTGTTGACACCCATTGCCTGTACTGAACCATCTCATCAGGATCATAGTCTTCTATTTAATTTTCTAAGTGTGTTTGAAGTAAAGAACTGGGGGGGGGGCATTTATCGCACAGACAGAGCATACAGGCTCGGTTATTTATATTACGTTATTATTTTCATTAGATCATGGTACGTTACTTTAATAGAAATGGAATTTAGAAGCAATTTAACATTTTGGCTGTAAGTGCAGACACATACGGTAGGTTTTCTGATGATCCTACGAGTATATACTGTTTCAGGTCGAAGAGAAGCAAATTTTGAAAATCCTACTTTGTAAATACTAAAAATGATACAAGATACATCCTTTTCTTATCCCTGCTATATTTCGCAGTTTTATTTCTTTTAACTGCTTCATCAGTTCTTTTCACATACATAGAAAAAACTATAATAATAGAAGGAAAAGTGGAAGGAAAGAGAGGAAGAGGAAGAAGAAGGATTGGAATGCTGGATGATGTTAAAAGGGGAAGAAAGTATGAACAATTGAAGAAAGATGCAAAGGATAGAGGAAAATGGAGAGCGTCCAATTGAAACCTGTCATAAAGACAGTTACACCAGAGAGAGAGAGAGAGAGAGAAAAAACTCTTCGTAAAGCATAATAAAGAATCTGGTAACAATACAGGAATGTTAATAACATCACGAGAAACTTTACAATTTGTTGCTTAAGAACAATGTTTCTAACAAATGTAATTTGCTAAGTTTTTATAATTGACTTTGTATATAATACTTTTACATTATTGAAATTTTTCCAAGTATAATGTATATCTTTTACTTTTGAGGGTTGAAGGAGTGTTACGCTTCGCGGTGATTTATTGTTTTATTACCGTTGTTATGCGGCTGCGCGGACGGTACGTCACATCCGGCTAAAGGAAACAGGATTGCTGTTGTATTATGAGCAAAGAAATGAACAATTTTAGGTTAGTTCCGATTGTGGAAGTGTTGTGAGCGGTAATAGTCATTTTGTAATAGTGTAAAATGATCACAATCGTCGGTCATGTAAAACGTCTGCAAATAGTTTCTGCTATGTTTGTGGTGAATTCACTTTGAAATCACAACGTCAATCAATTACAATGTGAAGAAAAGCCTATTACTTGTACTTTAGCTGTAAAGTGGGTGAACGAGACAAAATTGGGCACCACACGTGTATTGTGTAACGTGTTGCGTGAAGTTAACAGAGTGGTTGCGGGGGAAAAATAACAGCATGTCTTCTACTGTTCCAATGATTTGGCGGCAGCTTACCAGTCATCTGGACGATTGTTACTTCTGCGTTACCAATTTTAGATTTTCAAGATAACAGTAAAGGTAACATTGTGTATCCTAATCTCCCATCAGCCATAATACCCGTGCCACATTCTCCTGAACTTGTCTATCCCTACGCCCAGCGGGGAAGATTATGTCATTCCAGAAGAAGACGAGCTATCAGAATCCTCAGACTGCCCTTCAACCTCCGCTGATCCCGCCTTCGTTCCCGAACATCATAAACAACCACTTATGATATGACAGACAGAATTTAATGATCTAGTTAGGGATTTAGGTCTTTCCAAGCAACACGCTGAGCTACTAGATTCTAAATTACAAGAATGGAACTTATTAGCAGAAGATACTAAGATTTCAGAAAAAGAAACGAAAAGCTGATGAGTTATTTTGTAATAGAAAATTCTGTTTGAAAAGTTATCTTTTTAACGTGTGCATAAATTAAAAATGTAGATAAAAGAATGCCGAAACACAGTGTTTAAAATGATGTTAAAAATTAGAAATACATGTAAAAGAAACTACCAGTTTCAGCTCCGCAGAGCCATTTTCAAGTTTGAAGTGAAATTTAAAATTTTTTCATGGGAAAAAAGCAATTTGAAAAGTTGTGTGAAGAGATGCATGATGGGATTGATCACGTGGTTGTATTGGCAATGAGAAGAGGACTACGTCCATTTTTTATTAGGGAATTAAGGTTGAAGTAAGGAAATTTTTTAATTTAAAAGATTTGAAAGTGGAAAAAACGAGAGAAATAAAAATTCCTTTTCTTTTCCTCTCTTCCCTCTCCCTTCCTTTTTCTACCTTTTTTACTTTCAAAATGAATGAATTATTTAGTGCTTTTTCGTATTATTTATGAATTTGGTATTTCTCTATGCTTTGGACAGAAATATATTATCATTGAATGAAAATTGATTCCTTACACTTACTGAGAAAGTGATCATTTTCCCGGCAAGATGTCGCATGCATGGGGCATCTTATATCGACGTATTGGAACAGATGCATGCGGCATCTTAGAATCAACATATTGGGACGTGCAGCAACCAAATTTCAATCCGAATACCAACGTATTACCTTGGTGCATGGGAAGAAATTGACCAACCTTAGCATGAAGAAATGGCCATCTACTCTCCCCATAAAGGACTGTGTAATCAACATTAGCAACCAGCCATTATCCTTCCACCAACGAGAGATATTGAGCAAGGGTCTCAAATTTAACATCTATACGAAGCCCAAGTTACGTAATGTAATTCCATCCCTAGAAGCCGCTATCGCAACCTTTTCTGACAAAGACATCCCCTTCAATTTAAGGCCTACAATAGGTGACATTTTTCGCAAGGGACTAAAAAGCCCTATTAACAACCAATTAAACCCGTTGGAACTTAATGAACTAACCGCACTAAAAAATAATTTTAATGACGTAAGATTCATAAACGCTGACAAAGGGAGTGCCACCATTGTTAAGGACAATTCTCAATATGCAGCAATGGCCCAAAATTTTTTGGAGACAACCCAAGGATTAGCTCTTTTTTCAAGTAATTCAAAATCTATTCTAAATTACAAAACAGAAAAGTTTTAAAATCACTAGTTTCCCAAAATCTTCTAATCCCCGAAATGGCAAGTAAACTAAAAGATAACTCACTTACTAAAATAAAGTTCCTTCCCAAAATCCACAAACCTTTAACCCAAATGGTATATTTCAAACACGACCCATTGTCATTTGCAATAAATCAGCTATTAAAGGTTTATCCATCCACATATACAACAAGCTCAAACTTTATAAAACCAAATCCTATTTCTCCGTCGACAATAGTTTATCGGTAATTCAAAAAATCAAGACACTCCAATATATCGATGCTTAAGAATTTTTCTCTTTGGATGTGGATTCTCTTTTTACTTCTATATCTTTCGACCTTATTACCAAAGCTTTAACCCACATACAAAGCAAAATCCCGTTTAGCCACGTTGATTAACCCCTTACTGAAATCCTCCCTCTCGTGCATGCATTATTCAGAATGCAATTCTTTATATTTGATAATAATACAGACAATCCACCGGCCTATTTATGGGCCTTTCGGCATCGGCCTCGTTGGCCGAAATTTCTATGACATACATTGAAGATTTAGCTTATATTATATATGATCAAAATAATCTCCACATTTCATTATATTGTAGATATATGGATGACCTTCTTTTTTATAGCGACTCATCCACACAAGAATCCATAATGGATACTATCCCGAACATCCATCCGGACATAAATTTAAAAATTTGAGCACAATATCCACGAATCTATCCCTTTCCTTGACATATTTATTCAATGTAAAGATGCCCAATTTAACACATCTGTTTATCGTAAGTCCACCAATCACGGCATTACTCTTAATTACAAATCTTATTCACCTAGCTCCTTCAAAATAAACAATATTTTTATGGCAGTCCAAAGAGCATTTAATCTTTCCAGCAACTATATCAATTTCCTTACGGAAATCGAAAAAATAAAAAATATTTTCATTAACAACGATTATCCTTTCTCCTTTTTAGAAAGATACATCACCAAAGTCATAAAGTCCCATTGCAATAATACAGATCAAATTAAACAAAAAACTACCAAATACATTTCCGTCCCATACCATCCACCCTTATTTAAAGCACTCAATAAACTTCTACACCCCTTTCAATTTTCCTTAACATATCGTCTAAATACTGTCTTTCCCCTTGCAAAAGCAACCATTGTAAATATATAGGGGAAACCCGCAAAAAAACTTTCCAAACGACTATATCAGCATAAATATGCTATCTCCAACAGGGATTTAAATTATACAACAGCAATACATGCATGAGATCACAGCCATTGTATCGATACAACCAATCTCACCATCATTTGCCGGGAAAATGATCACTTTCTCAGAAAATGTAAGGCAGGGGTTCTCAACCTTTTTCAACCCGCATATCCCTTTTTGTGTATCATTAACTATGCGTACTTCCAACAAAAATACTTCAGTTTTATTAAAATGTGTTATATTAGTTAAAGTTTAATTACGAATAGGTAATTTAAATTTAAAACAACAAATTTTATTTTAATGGACATTTTATTACAAAGTTTTTATTAATCAGACATTAAATTAAAAAAGTCTCATGGCGGTGTGCACCGAACTTCAGTTAACTTTGATGACTGCTATTTGGACGGAGCTAAAATTAGTGGGGGGTGCTGCTCCACAAAAATTTTAGTCTTTGTTTTAAAATTGTGTGAAAGGAAACAAACATGTATAAAAAGAAATTTATTAAGTTTCTGAATAAATTTTCTTTTTATACATGTTTCCTTTCACACAATTTTAAAACAAAGGCTAAAATTTTTGTGGAGCAGCACCTCCTACTAATTTTAGCTCCATCCAAATAGCAGTCATCAAAGTTAACTGAAGTTTGGTGCACACCGCCATCAGAAAATAATTACTTTTTGATAGTTAACCTTACAGATTTTCGCGTACCCCCAAGATACCGGTTGAGAACCAATCGTATAAGGAATCAATTTTCATTCTGACAGATGAAGACTATTACAACGATAATATATTTCGGTCCAAAGCATAGAGAAATACCAAATTTGTAAATAATAACGAAAAAGCACTAATAATTCATTCATTTTGAAAGGAAAAAAGGTAGAAAAAGGAAGGGAGAGGGAAGAGAGGAAAAGAAAAAGAATTTTTTTTCCTCTCTCTTTTTTCCAATTTCAAATCTTTTAAAATAAAAGATTTCCTCACTTCAACCTTAATTCCCTAATAAAAAATGGACGTAGTCCTCTTCTCATTCCAAATCCAACCACATGATCAATCCCATCATGCATCTCTTCACACAACTTTTCAAATTGCCTTTTTCCCATGAAAAACTTTTAAATTTCACTTCAAACTTGAAAATGGCTCTGCGGAGCTGAAACTGGTAGTTTCTTTTATATGCATTTCTAATTTTTAACATCATTTTAAACACTGTGCGTCGGCATTCTTTTATCTATAAAATTCTGTTTGTGCCTGCAAAAATGTGAACCGGCTGATGGATGAATTAGATATTGAATATAATCCGGAAGAATGGAGACTGTTCATCGATTCCTCAAGACTGAGTTTAAAAGCACCACGGCAATACAAAACCTTCCATTCCAGTGGCTCATTCAGTCGCAATGAAAGAAACTTATGAAAACATGTCCCTAATATTGAATGAAGTAAATTATAATGAACATCGCTGGACAATTTGTGGTGATTTAAAAGTAATAGCGTTGTTGCTAGGATTACAAGGAGGGTTTACTAAGTTCTGTTGTTTTTTATGTTTGTGGGACAGTCGAGCAACAGCACAACACTATGGGATAAAGAATTGGTCAATCAGACAAGTATATATTCCTGGTGAGTATAATATTAAATATCCTCCGCTAGTGCAACGTGAAAAAGTACTTCTTCCTCGGCTGCATATTAAACTTGGACTAATGAAAAATTTTGTGAAAGCTTTAGATAAAAGTGAAAAGCCCTTCAATACTTAAAGACTCTGTTCCCTACAATCAGTGATACTAAATTAAAAGAAGGCATATTTGTCGGTCCACAGATTAGAAAACTTGTGAACGACAGCATTTTTGAAAAAAGACTTAACCCTAAGGAATTACCAGCATGGAAATCGTTTGTATCTGTCGTCATAGGGTTTTTAGGGAATCATAAGTCAGAAAATTATCGTCAGTTAATAAAGGAGCTACTAAGAAACTACAAAACAATGGGCTGCCGTATGTCACTCAAAAGTCACTCAAAATTGGACATCTTTCCTGAGAACTTGGGGTCTGTAAGTGATGAGCAGGGAGAGCGATTTCATCAAGATATTGCTACAATGGAACAACGATATCAAGGAAGATGGGATCTAGCGATGAAGGGTGATTATTTCTGGTTTTTAAAAAGGGAAGATTTCAGTTCTCATAAGAGAAAAAAATAAGGTATTTTTTTATATTTCTCTATTTTATTGCAAGAGTGTTTTTTTTTAATATTTTTTAACAGCTGGTATTAATTTTTTAGTTTAACAATAGCTAAGCTTCCCTTGAAAATTTCACACAGAAAATGAGAACAAAATAGTGCTTAATAGGTCAAAATTTTTCATTCTATCAAGTAAATGTCTGTAACACAAAAACGTTACGTGTTACGAACTTTTCACTGGCATTTTCGTGTTCAGCTATTTAAGATCAGCCTATTTCATTCATGTTATGAAAAAAAGTTCAAATTTATTGAGTAGTGTTATATTCTAAATCGCACTCCTCATGATAGTGTTCAAAATAAAATTCCACTAACCATTGGGAATGGCAATCGCTATGATCCTAACGGGAAACACCTTTAGAAATTCGGAAGTGTAGTGCTTTATATTTGAGTACCGATCGTTCGACAGCAAATAAATTTCAAGACAGAGCTTACGAGGAATACTTGTGATGTACTCGCTTAAGGAACAAGATATGACCCGAGAAAAGAAGACGAGAAGAAACTGGAAATGTGTCTGGAAACGAACAGTTATGAGGAGGAGATTTGATGAAATCTAAGGAAACAAAACCTGAAGAATATGATAAAGCTTTTACAACATTTATTCCTGCAATAACAATTTGAGTGACTGATTATTCTGGAGAAGAACAAGAAAACAAAAGTAAACTGAAAACCACTCAGCGAGTGATTTTGATGAATGTTCGGTTAAAAAGCAACGTAGGTTGTTACGATCTAGAATTATAGCAAAATTATATTCTGGTGTTAAAACATTTCTTGTTCATATAAAAGAACCTAGCAATTATAAAGAAGCACCCAACGGTGATCATTGTGAACAATGGAAAAGGGCTATTGACGACGAATTAGCTAGTATTCGTTCACACAATACCTGGAAAAAGGTGCGCATACTTAATTATAACACTCCATTATCTTCAAAATGGATTTTTCATGTGAAATATCATCAAGATGGAACTGTTAACAGGTATACAGTCCGTCCTGTTGTCAACGGATTCACTCGAAACTAAAACCTTGACTATGACATCTGCATCCACTACAAGGATGACTGTGTTCGTTTGCTTTTAGCTTTGGCAACAGAACAAAGTTGAACAATTGGATATCAATGCAGCATATTTATATGGAGATCTAAATGAAGAAATTTATCTTTCGACGCCAGAAGGAGTCATCTGTGATAACGATAAGCATGACGGAATGTGTCTATTAAAAGCTTTATATGGTTTAAAGCAAGTAGGCCGTCAATGGTGTATTGAACTCAAACGCAAATTAAAACTCATAGGTTTTCGTAATAATGACTCTGATCCATGTACATATGTAACTAATTCTGCTTCATCAAAGATTTTAATTTTAGTATATATTGATGATTTCTTGATTAAGAGTAAAGATAGAAGTGAAATAAATACTATTTTGAATAAATTAGATTCATTGTTTAAAATCAAGAAAATGGGAAAAGTTAAAGAATTCCTGGGATGGAAATAAATTACAACCGTAGTGAAAGAAGAATGGAAATAAATCAAAGGAAGTTTATTGACGATTTATTACTTATTATCAATGGGGAAGATTGTAAAAGTATTTAGGGTGGGCGATCTCATGTCAGTCTTTAGCTTTACCTCCAACACTTCCAAGGGATATATTTATACCCTTATATACAGGGTGTTTCAAAAATACACGGCATAATTTCAGGTATGTATTTCCCACATGTAGACAATCAAAATAGTTCATTACAACATATGTCCGGAAATGCTTCATTTCCGAGTTATGGCCTTCACAACATTGAAAATCACCGGAACGTTTTTCGTTCCGCCGGTCGTTGCCATTACAGAAGATGTTCAAAATGACCACCTCCTGCTTGAATACAGACCTCACATCGATGTCTCAATGACCTGCGAACACGATCCCACACTCCAGGAATGTTGCGTATGTCCTCAGAACGTGCCACAATTCGATTCCGAAGGGATTCCAAATCAGGCACCGGAGACGAATAAACCAATGATTTTAAATGGCCCCACAAGTAGAAATCGAGAGGGTTCAGATCAGGTGAGCGTGGAGGCCAAGCAATTGGGCCACCTCTACCTATCCATCGATCAGGAAACGTTCGATCCAAGTACCGGCGAGCCGTACGACTGAAGTGTGCAGGAGCGCCGTCATGCAAGAAGTGAGCGTGCTGACGATCGATCAGTGGAGTGTCGTCATAAACATGAGGTATGGTGTTTTCCAGGAAGTTTGTGTACGCCTGCCCCGTAAGTCTGTTTACAAGTACATGGGGTCCAACTAATCGATCACCAATGATACCGGCCCACATGTTGAGGGAGAACCGCACCTGGTGATGAGATACAACAGTTGCATTTGGGTTTTCATACGCCCATACATGCTGATTGTGGAAATTTGTTATGCCATCTCGTGTGAACTGTGCTTCATCTGTAAATAATACTAAGGCAGGAAAGTTCGGATTTGCAGCACACTGCTGCAAGAACCACTGACAGAACCTAACTCGTGCAGGGTAATCTGCTGGTGACAGCGCCTGTACACGTTGCAAATGATAAGGATACAATTGATGCTCTTTCAGCAGTCTCCAGACAGTCGTATGGGGAACATTCACTTGCAACGCTAACCTTCGTGTGCTGACAGAAGGAGTTCTGTTCACAGTCTCCAGAATCTCCTCCTGTTCTTCTGGAGTTGTAGACCTTGGTCGTCCCCTTCCCAATCCAGGAGAGTGAAATTTTCCATACTCGCACAGACGGTGATGGAGACTTACAAATGTCTTCCGATCTGGACATTGTCGCTGTGGGTACCTCTCCTGGTACAAACGACGAGCCAGCGCAGCATTGCCGTCTGCCTTACCGTACATGAAGTGCATCTCTGCCAGCTCCTGATTTTTGTACATGACACACAGTCGAACGCCAAACACACCACTGAATTTAACCTTCGCCTCGGAATGATCTGTCAGAGTGCCCTCTTAATGTGTCCTTTGACGGCAACGACCTGCGGAAAGAAAAACGTTCAATGAGACATCGATGTGAGGTCTGTATTCAAGCAGGAGGTGGTCATTTTGAACATCTTCTGTAATGGCAACGACCGGCGGAACGAAAAACGTTCCGGTGATTTTCAATGTTGTGAAGGCCATAACTCGGAAATGAAGCATTTCCGGACATATGTTGTAATGAACTATTTTGATTGTCTACATGTGGGAAATACATACCTGAAATTATGCCGTGTATTTTTGAAACACCCTGTATATTCTATAACACAAAACAAATATCTACTAAAGCATTTACCTAAACAAATGTATTTCGCTGGTTACAAATATGTTGGAACTTACGAAATTACAAACGGTTCACTTTCGATTTCTGTTTCAATGTGGTTTCTTTGAAAAAGGCCATTTGTGAGAATCGAAATTTTATTCTGAATTTTTAAATTTTTAAGTTATATTTTTAAACCTTTTGTGAAATTTTAGTTGTATTCAAAGGTTTCATAATTTCATAACATTACTGAAGTATAATTGAAATATTTATAGAAATTACTTAAAGAAACAAAAACAAATAATAGGTCTTACCGTCAAAGCAACGGTGAAATGTGATTTGGTAAAGTTATACAAATTCCACATCGTAGGGATATCTTGGCCTAGCATTTCATAAATAGCTGAGTATGGTACTTGATCTACTTCCGTATATTTGCCTGGATTTTTTTCTGTGTACTCTGTTTTGAGTTCCATCAACCTCTTGTTATCTTCGTAGGCGTTGTAGGGACAAAAGGTCACGGAAGGGAAATTGACTTGGGGTTTACGAACGAACTCCACACTGACTGCAGGTCGACCCTGAATGAACTGGTTGAAACAGTTGGCGATCTGATAGATGGATAGAACCACAGAAATAAAGATGGCTGCTGCCCAAAGACGCTTGGCTTTGGGGCTGTAATGAGGGTCCCGGATGCGATCAATGCCAGGGATTCCAATGTTGGCTTCTTCCAATTCTTCATCTTCAACCTAAGTGAATTACATTAAAACAAAATGAATAGAATTGCAATTAATGTAAATTTCAATAACAGAATAATTTAAATGAGACCTTCTTAACCAATGTGCCGTGAGAATGTTTTTGGTGGGTTTCGAAAAAATTCTGAGAAAGGCATGAATGTCATTAAATGTTCGTCTCTAGAATAAAATGTAGAAATCAAACAATCGGATGAAACAGTAGCCGCTTTCTGTTTCTTTTTAATTAAAAATTAATAAAACATTAATTCATATTTAAATTAAAAAATATATTTCCAGTATGTTTATAATAAACTGTTATAATCATTTGAAACCGTAGACATTTTAAAAAGGATTCTATTGTAGAAATAAAAGCAATGAAAAAATTTGGTTTGCCGCGGGTTTCTGCAGTTATGAAACGCTCTGTGAAGAAAAAATGATTGAGAAGCACTGTATTAGATCATCACTCATCAACAATGACGATGGGTTTTAATGTGACTTTGAATCCCTATCTTCGGAAAAATTGAAATAGATCCAGATATTATTATTATTATTATTTCATTTATAACTAGCACCCCCCCCCCTCCGTCTCCTCCTGGTAAGAATGCGATACGCCAAGAAGACTCGATTGCAAGCGGTTACGGAACAAAGTGATATTCATTTGAATGTAGTTCCCGTGACCTAATGCTTAAGACATCTGACTGCGGCTCAAACGGTTACAGGTTCGATTCCCGTTATCCATCTAGATACTGCTTCTTATGAATGAATCTTTCAGCGTCATCCATGAAGTTGTGGGAATCGGTTCCATATTTAGTTTAATGTTATTTGATGAATCAGTAGAGGAAATCTATGTATTACTAAAATCTTTAGTATTATTTTATTATTACATTTTATTCCTTTTTGCACACACTCCTCTATTATTTTATTATTATGTGATACATAAGAATTATTTAAAAATAATTAGACTTTAATTAATTTTTAATTTATTTTTAATTTCCTCGCAACAATGCCGTAGGCATGCAACAATTACGCAGGCACATCCTTGTCCATTGTTGAACTGCGCCTGACAGACGGAAAAGATTTTAAATATAATAAGATTAGAAAGCTTTTCGCCCTTACTAAGAATCTGGATGTGTGTTTTGAGCTTATATGAGTCTCATCAGACAGGATTACCCATTGTACCCATTGTATTGTAAATATCGTTAATCACAAAATGACTACTCAAACGAAAATGAATATTTTTTTATTTTTTGTATAAAGTTTTTCTTTTATTTTTATTTTTCTTTCTTGGACACATTTGAACGTGTTGTGATTATGACCTTATTCAAGAAATGACCAAAGTTGTGGAAAAAATTCCAATAATGAAAACACATCGAAAAATAAAATTCTAAGCAGACAGTTTCAACCTTCATCATTTTCAATATCAGTGTTGTGGTTTTTTTTTGTTCATTTTGTTTTTCCACATTTACAAGAAACTATGCAATCTTTGACTTGTATCTTGATATATTTGTGCTTTAATTGTTGAGATCATATATAGTATAAAATAAATATATAAATATATAAAGTTTACTAATTTTGTTTTTCCATAATCCATCCATTAACGATCAGTTGAGTGTTCGTTGGATCAATGGAGATCAATGGTAATCATTGCTCACAATCTCACCACTGTATCGATCTACAGATAACAATCATCTCATTATATAATGATGGGATTTTCATCTGATTTTGGTTTCTTTCTTCTGTCCTTCATTCAGAAGAATGATCGAAGAATAAAAAAGTAATTTTTATGAAACGATATTTATTTTTCATTAAATGAAAGCATTAATTGAAAACTGAAGATAATCCAGATAATTTCTTCCAAGTCAATTTTCTCTCATCAGTTTTTTTTTGTTTTGTTTTGTTATACGAAGACTGATATGTGACTTTTACGTGTGCTATAATATTACATTAGTTTGAAATGTTAAAAAAAAACTTCCACAAACTTACATCAAAAATTATAATAAAAATTCCTTTAAAAAAAATTTAAAAAACATATAAATGGAAAGCTTTTCGAGCCCCATGTGCGGGGCCCCTCCTCAACCAGATGATAACATTAAAAAACAGGAAATAATACATAAACCAAATCTAATTTACAAACAACCAATAGAGAGAAGTTATCTTTAAAAGTACAAATTATTCCATGAGGTTACTTATCATTACGTCTTTGGTGGAAAAGAATTTGTCATTGATAACATCGTCGTGATATAATAGAAGTGGATACACGAATGTTCCATTTTGCCACTAGGTATGCAACATGATATTATGATGATATCGTCTGCTTCGCATTATCCTTGATTTCTGATAGAGTCAGTTTCGATTTTTATTAGGTTTTTTTCGTGCGATGATCGGTTTTGGCAGTTGGTGCTGGTCTGAGTTCGGTCTATTAGCTTTTATTTTTATTTTTTATTTTTTATTACTATAATATAGCCAACCATCTTATAGTAAAACAAGTAATAGGTCTTTTCATGGGCCTATCATCATCTGAAATCCTTGCTGAAATCACAATGCAATTCATTGAGAAACAAGCAAATAATCACATCCATAACCAAATTTTTTTTGTAATCGGTACGTTTATTTATTACTAGCTGTACCCGGCATGCGCTGCAATGCCACTCAAAGAAAGAAAAGTTCCGGTGTCCACAAGGGACACTTATGCCCTAGTGTCGCCTACCCTCACCCAAGTGTGGTGTCCCTGTCCCCCATAGGGGATCCGGATTTTTCACTTTTTGCAAAAGACTTGGGGACTCGAGAAAGGCCCTAAATATGATGTCCCGGTGTTCGTCGGGGTTGGGATACTTACGCCCTTCCCCCCACCCAAGTGTGGTGTCCCTGTCCCCCTTAAGAGAGCGAATTTTTCACTTTACACAATATTTATGTAGTTCTCATTGTCACCACCAAGTGCACATTTGGCTATTTCACGGATTTTATCCCTTTTCCATCCTCTGGGGGGGGGGGTCCAGATTCTAAGGTAGCCTATCTTTCACTCAGGGTCCTAAAGAGTAATTCTGCAAAGTTTGGTCCAGATAGGTCGAAGGGCCTAGGAGTGTATTCGGGATATACAAAGAAACATACAAAGACACATTCATTTTTGTATATTCAGTAATACCTTGAGATACGAGCGTCCCGACATACGAGTATTCCGAGATAAGAGCAAGCCTTCGAGCAAATTTTTGCTTTGAGATACAAGTAAAGATTTGAGATACGAGCACGCTTTCTGATTTTATTGAAAAGAAACACCCTGATAAATCGTCTACTGGTCGTGCTGCGGCGCTTTTTGACGACACCTGCCTTACACATTTCCATAACCTTTTTCGAAGGGAGACAGAAATAAATCCCCCACGATAGGTATTTCGTTAAAAGGCCTGCGAATGTGAGTGTAGTCAGGAGAAAAGTGAAGAAAAGTAAAGAATACAAATCGAAAAAAGCAAAAAAAAAATAGAAAAGTAAAAAAAAATACGTGATGATAAAAAACTTAACGTGCCGATGTATTAATAATAAACAGCCAACTAAAGGGCATATGGCTTATAAAACCGCCGCTCATTGTCTCAACAATGGACACTCATTAAATACCAACAATATAGCTGTGTTTGGAAAAAGAAAAAAACAGATATTTACGTGAGTTCTATGAGTCAGGGATGATTAGAACAATGGGAAGCTATAATCGAGATCTATCGACCACAAACGTTTTAGAGTATGTAAAGTTTGTAAATGGATCGTTTCTAGTTTTTAATAATGTTTAGTATTGAGAGTCGTTAGTTGTAGCAGACGATTACTTCCGGCACAGGTTCTAATTATTCACGCTAGGGGGACACATTAAGCCAGGAGTCCCAAGGTACATTGCTTCATTTCTCATTTGATCAACGACTCCCGTCAAGGGATGAACATTTTAAGGTAGGGGGGTTCTTTTTAATTAACTTGAAAACGAAGCCCGTAAGAAGGAGCGTCGAAACGTACGTTGTTTTTATTGCGTCTTGTTTTAATTTATTGATTGGTGCCGTTTTAGTTGGCTGTTTATTATTAAAAAAAAATACATTACATTGAGAAAGGCTTGTAACTTCGGCAAGCCGAAACGTTTGTGTATTTTGCATTTTTATTTTTAATTTTATAAAGTTAATTTTTAAAAACTGTGTGTTTGGCCTTTTTTTCAATTGAAACCTTTCTCACACACGTAAAAAATTTTCAAATAAAAAAAAAATACGTAAACTAATTCTAAGTTTATTTAAGTTACGTTGAGTACGTTTAAGGTACGGGACCGAATCAAGTGTCTAATTACGGGCCAACTCTCTTCCCTCCCTCCTCCTCGTCCTTCGCACATGTCACCATTAGCCGCTACTGTATCGTCTGTCCATAATAACTCATAATTAAAACCATATTTTATTTTATATCGAGGAATTCTTATATACTATAATTTTTGTGTGTATGTCTCTATAGCAATTAAAAACATTAATTTTTTTTCATTATTATTAGCACTAATAAGGGAGTTTTTAGAAGGCCGGAACTGATTAATTTTTTTTCTGTTATTTCTTATGGGAAAAAATGATTTGAGATACGAGCAGCTCGAGTTACGATTTCGTTTTAAGCTCGTGTCGCAAGGTATTACTGTATATAGATTTCTTCTGTCAATAGTGATACCATCCCTCCTTCAAGAAATCTTTAAATCCATAAGCTAGACGAAAACGATTCATCCCCGTCGTACGTTTTGAAGGGAAGTGTGGCGGAAACATGTTTGATGAGACTGCCAGGGTAGAACACGACAGGACATTCAACGCATGTCTTTCGGGAATCCAACCAATAAAGCACAGAATTGAAATACGTCACTGATGACATCATTTATAGTTTGTTCTATCATTTATAGTTTTGAATATCTCAATTCCTTTACACTGAAAAACTATCAAAAAGCTATTATTGTAATAAGAAAGATCGACAGGAAACAGTCTTTACAGAAATATAGTAATTTTATGCATGAAAATACGCTAGAAAACATTTTGAAGAAGGAATTTCGGACGATATTGAATGATAATGTTTTTCATCAACAGCGAAAGTAATTTTAAAATTTTGAATTTGATAATTATTGAAGCCTTTAATATGGCAAAATTCACATTCAGAAATTAACAGAAATTTACCTGAATCAAT
>JAFIDM010059738.1:0-22486 GCA_023159025.1 Thereuonema tuberculata | reverse complement strand
GCATAGTAAATAAGTATTTTTGTTTTTAAAGGCAGAATATTTTTTATGTAATAAAAAATATATATTGTTGAGTTTAATTTTTTATGTAAAAATAGATATTTGAGAATTCCAAGTGAAAAGATTGTTTATAATAATACCTAAATATTTAAATTAATACTTAAACTAATATCTAAATACAGTAGAGACCCGATTATTCATGAGCGGATGGCCCGCGGTGCGGATTATCCGCGAGAGCCGCGAAAATTTTTTTTTAATTACGAACCTAAAAAAAAAAAAAACAATTTTAATCTAAGCCAGGGAAAATACAATAGACCCTACAGTGCGAAGGTCAAAAATTACTGACAGGTTTATTGTGCATTGTGATCCTATAGGCCTTCTCGGAATTTGTGGATGCAAACGCAGAGCAAAGGTTTCTGCTTTACTGAACATATTTTAAAAGTTTTACATATGTTTTTTGTACAATAAAACGTAGTTATTAGTGGTGAAATATTTTTTTTTCGTGTTTACACCTCATTTTTAGTCTTTTTTTTTCGGGTTATCCGCGATTTTCGTCCTCCGCGAAACCCTTGCCACCCAATTCCACGGATAATCGGGGCTTTACTGTTTTTAATTATTATTAGTAATAATCGTTTTGGACATATTATTTAATATTATTATAAATAATGATATATATATATTATAATATATATGCAATTAGTCACTTTCACAATCATCATTATCATCATCATCATTGTCACAACAATGAACGTCTGAGGAGTTGATGGGTTCATTTGCAACCAGTAGATCCACAGCCTCTTTCGAAAATGGATTAAGTTTCTTTTGTGGTCTGCGTCTGCTACTGCTCAAGAATGGATCTGAAGTCAGTAGTAATCTTTGCAAAACATCTTTGTTGCAAAGCTCCCGTGAAAATTTTCTGGCGAAATTAAGCCTGTATTGCCTGAAGTGCTTATTCCTGGCCTCTGCGGCCTCTTCTGATAACTGGCCGGAGGAGGAATGGAGGACGAATGAGGAACAACTTTTAATGTTATATGATAGATAAGAGTCTGTACTTTTAATATTTCCAAATATAATTGCCCGACAAAGCCCGACACAGTAACAAATATGTCTTTGAGTAAACTTTTTTTTTGTAAAAAAGACACATCATTTACATGATCGAAAACACAATCGGGTACTTGGCAATTCAATATCTATGTGATAGAAAATTATTTTAAAATACAGAATATACCTTCTTCTTCCATAATTAAAACAGTTATTTTAGCAGGACACCAGAATTATTTACAAAAAAATCTTCGAACGCGCAACAAATATCGCCACTCGGCGAAAACAAAGAAATGCGATTAACACAATGCCTATATTCCGACTGCTCGTGCGACGAACAGGAACGCGAGGGGAATTGTTTGCGTCCACTAAATGACTCACTGGTTACTTGGCTTTATAAAAAAAATGGTTTGTAGATACTAGCCAACAGTTTCTGAAATCGACTTTTGTCCGGTTTTTCGATACAAATACTCCTCTGTGCGGCGGTAGTACGAGGAAAGGCCATGGAAAGTGTGAACTTATTTGCTCCTCTTAGGAGTGGGGAAGTTGTGGACGTCGTCTGTTTTGTAAGGGTCAGGGTGGATGCCTTCCGGTGCGACTATGTGGCCAAGGATCTTGATAGTTTGGGCGGCAAAGGAGCATTTTAGTGGGGTTCAAGCGGAGCTCGGCGGCAGAGAGGCACTCGAAGCGTTGAGGTGTTGCTGATGTTCGTCAAACGTGCGGCCAAAGATGACAATGTCGTCCAGTTAACACAGAGATTGACTATCTGAGGCCGCGGAGAAGGTTTATCCCGACAGTAGTGCTGGACGTGGCCGGTCCAGTTGCAGAAGCAGAGATGTGCTGGTCATCCTGTACTCTCCACTAGTTGGCTCATTGTCGTGGTGCGGTCATTCTCCGCCGGGAATCTTGATTGTTCCAGGACTGTTGTTCGCTCTGTCCCTTGATAGCGAGGGTTGTGAGGTTCTGTGCAGGGGCGGTTAAGGCGGCGATCTTGTTTTGTATGTGATCGGTGGTGCTTGCGGTTAGGGATTGTTGTGGGCTGAGGGTTGCTATGGTTGGTCAGTGGTCTTGGAAAGGTTCTGGTGTAATGCTGCGGGCTGTTGATGCTGTAATGGCCGGCATTCCGCATCCATTTCACTGATAGACGACACGCGGAGGGCCAGCTATACTGTGCTTACGTCAGTGGCTACACCTTTCAGGAGGTGATGGAGTCGCTGGCCGTCGGTCATGTGAGGATCTACCTTACCACAGAGGTGAATCACATCCTGGATGTACGACTTGGGATAGCTGTGTACGGGTGGAGAGTGTCCGCTCGGCCTCTGTGGCGATGTGATGGAATGCCACGAATGTGTCGGTGAATTTCGTCTTGAAGGACGTCTAGGTAGAGATGGTGGCCTCTTCATTATCGAACCAGCGGCGGGAGTAGTCCGTTAGGACAAAGAGTAGGTACCCTAATTTGTTGTCTGCTCACGCGTTGAATCGGGCTACATGTTCGAAGACCCGGAGCCAGGCAAGGGGGTCAGTTGATGCTCCAGAGAACGGGGTGGTTTCACAGTATCGTAAGGCGGTGCAAATTTTCGTTGCCGGTGTTCGGGTATGAGGCTTTACTGCATTACCCGTTAGGGCATAGCAGAGCCGGTGTTCGAGCAGTGTCAACAGCTTGGATCTGGTCATCAGCATGGTGTGTCCGTGGTTTGGCTGGTCTTCGGCACCAATGATGTGTGGTCGGAAAAAAGCCGAGACTAACGTTGATGTTTCAGCATAATGTATACACCTTTATTTAGAATGTATTATGTATTTACTATATATACAAGGTTGGTGTATTCAGAAAACAGGTCAAAGTAATAAAACCCCTGTAAGGTCGAATTCTGAAAGCCAGCTCTTCCAGCTCTCGGAGATCTCTTTTTGGTCCATCATTGGAGAGGGAGCCAACTGCGTGAGGTCTTGCCTTCCCGGTTTAGCCAATCACAGTGCAGTTTAACCGACCAATCTGGGAAGATTTGCGACTTTGCATGTATACCAAAACATAACGGAGGAAAAACAGATATTTTTGATAATTACAGACCAAAATCAATTTTATCCAACTTATCAAAAATTGTAGAAAAATATTTAACAAATACTATTTAGAATTATGTTAATAAGTGTAACTTATTAAATTACAATCAATATGCTTATCAGAAAAATAAAAGCACTCGTATCTCATTAAGTGAGTTAACCAATATCCTGAAGAAAAATCTCATCAAAAGTATTAATAATTTATGAATTTTTATAGATTTTTTTTAAAAAAAGGCTTTTGATTCATTAAATTATACAATACTGATAAAAACCTTAGATAACATGGGTATAAGAGGGAATTCAAATAAATTAATTGAAAAATACTTACAAAATAGGAAATTTAGAATTAAGATAGAAAATTCAACAAGTAAACTTTTCAATCTCAAAAAAAGATATACCTCAGGACTCCAATTTATAACCATTATTATTATCATCCTATTTATAAACTCAACATTTAAGACAATTAAGTTTTCAAAAATATTTATTTATGCTGATGATGTACTATTATTAAATGATAACATAAAAGAAGAGGAAGCATATAAACAAATACAATATGATTTAAATAATATAATCTCATTGTCAAATATAAATAAAATGTCAGTAAATCAACAACAGACAAAACTCATGATAATAAAGACCAAAAATAAACCAATACAGTATAATATTATCAATTTACATTATAAAAAAAGAAAGAGTACCAATAATACAAATTTAGAATGTAATTGTGTAAAAATTGAAAGTGTAAATGAATATAAATACTTATAAGAATTTATGTTGACAACAAATTAAACTGGAATAACCATTACATATTTATTATGTAAATTGTATATGTTTAAACATATTAAAGCTTTGTTTCCACAAAAATATAAAATTGTGATATATAAAGCATTTATTGACTCTTTCCTGTGTTACAATATCTTGAATTGGATTTTTCTAAAAAAATATCAAATCAAAAACATTGATAGAATAATTAACAAAATACTTAATATGTTAATTAATTTAATAATACTATTAGGATTTTGATAAAATGGACCCATTACATTCGTTTGTGGTCCTTCATTTCTGGAAGTTTTTGTTCCGGAATTTCTTAGAGGTTCCACCTTTTTAACAACCAAATCAATTATCTTCATTTCGGGAACTTGGGAGTTCAGACCTCATTGATGCTTGTTGATGAGCGCTAATATACCTCAAACAGTTGTCTAAGGATATCACTTATTAATTTATTTATTTTTTCATTTACCAGTTTTTCAAATCTTAAGAAAATGTAGTTTGATTAATGGATGCTTTTTTGTTATTAGTTATCCGGAAAAAAAGATTTTTTTTTTCGGAACAAACCTAGGGCTTATTATACAAACCCTAGAAATTCAGATTATGCCGTAGACGGCGGAAGGAGAGAAACAGAAGAAGCAACAGGAAATATCCATATCTGTTTCAATATTTTAATTCAGGTTTAAACTTAACAGCCTCGTGGCAGGCCGCGTTCTTGACTACAAGGATGTGCCTTACCGGCTTATTTAATTACAAGTTTACAGTAGTTATAAAAGGGCAAGTAAAATTGAAACTTTACAAATATTAACTCCTATACTTGGAGCACGTTAAGACCTGATCAACTGAAATTTAAAGATCGTACAGTAAAGAAAAGAAAAGAAAAAAGATAAGAACTAACTAAATGCAAGAAGAAATTGGTCATGGTGAATTAGCGGGTACTTGTTTCTTGAATTTTATCAATTTAGGCTAATATTTGTTTTTGTTAATTATGTATTATCAACACGGTTTTTATAATGCTTGTAGGGGCATTTCTTGAGATTTCCTTTGGGATTTTGAAGAACCTCCGTGTTGACGGTTAGAGGTAATTTAATAGACAAAATAGATTGTTCTTGTTTGTTTATTTAAGATTTTGACTTTTATTGATATTAAGGATGGTAATTACAGTTACATCTTTTATACTTCCTAAGCATGTTGAGTATGTAAGTAGGATTATATAAGCACGACGAAATTAAAACAACAACAACAACAACCAAAAAAAAAAAAAAATAAACCAAATATTTTTTTGCCTACTTTCCTAGGAAAGTTGATTATGAAGTGTTTGTATGTAAGTTCCACCTTGCTACGCATATTTAAGGCATATTTAAGACGATGTAGCTTTTATATTTGAAATATCCTTTGTGTGAGTCTTATCAAGAAAATAGTACGATGTAATAAAAATTCCCATAGAGAAGAAGTAGAAACGAAACAATGGATTTCTATCTTATTCCTATTATTTCATTCTCTTAAACAGTGAGTATTAATCCTTAATCCGTTAATTTGGTGGTTTGATGCGATTAAAATTAATCTGATTCTGCCAATTGAACAAATACTGATTTAATTAATTTTTACAGAAAATGGAAAATTTGTACAGTTTGTATTCAACAGACATTATAATTTAAAAATAATTGTAGGATTTCCGTTTTTGTCTTTTTACAGTTTTAGGACAAACATTTTAAGGAAAGCAGGCTTTTTAAGTTCTTTCAGAAACTTCCTGTTAGGTTATTAATGCACTCAGGGGAAATTTCTGAAATAAAATCAACAATCGAAAACCTATAACGGTAAATTGTACTTTTTTTTCCTTTTTCTGTATCTCCACTTTCACAAAACTTATAAATCCACAAACCTTTGAAAGTTTAGGAAAATTCTCCCCTTTTCTTTATTAGTTAAAATATCTTTTTAATTTTTTAAAGAGATTTATTTTTCAGTTTTATGGTATTTCCTGTATTACAGAGTTTCTTTTTTCGTAAGCTGCCCATGTAAACTTTTCTGCCGGAGCACCTAATTCATTTCTCTGGAGTGCGCACTGGTACTAGTATATTCGGTGCACGTTGTGCGATAAAGAAAATGTTCTGTTAAGTCGAATTGAATCTCTTAGGTTTCTGTAATAAGGAAGATTAATAAGACGCAGTAAGAATATTGAGATTTTGTTTTTAATATATTTGTTTTTCCTAGAATATTTTTCCGGCAGATTGTAAGGATATTACAGCATCGTTATTATTGTTTATAGTACGATTCGTTAAATAATATAAAGGGTTCTGCAGACAATTGAAAAAATAGAAATGAAAGTTTGGTTAACATTAATATCCAAAACTAAACATTCCCACTAAAGATGTTTCCCCAATGATTTATTGAATTATATCGTAATACCAGAAATAGCTATTCGTTTCCGACAATGTAAGTTACAGTTATTAATGCAGTTATCTGTAGATTATATGGTACACTGGAGAATTGGAATGCTACATTTGAACCAAAAACTGAAAGAAGTACAGAGACGAAATATGAGAGGTGATTTTCATAAAATAACACCTGTTTTGAGTTGCCTGAAACATTTGATGCAAAATTACAAAAGCATTTTGAAAGTAGAAGGGTAAAAACAGGGTGTCCAGTTTCTGGAAAACTAGGGAAAGTCAGGGAAATGGAATTTGGTCAGGGTCGTCAGGGAATTGATATATAATCTTTCGAAAGGTCAGGGAATTTATAAAATAAAGGGCAAAAGGTCAAGGAAAATCAAATTGTATGGAAGGCTACAGCAGTCTTTAACACAATGAAATTCTCTCACCAATCTGAAAAAAATTCCTTTTTTTTCCCAGCATTTCGTCTGGCATAAAATTAATTCTTCTAAAAGTTAATTCCTGTCTTGTTTCATCGTAATTTCAGAGAGTATGTGTTAAAGGCTGAAAGGGAGTTAAGCGTCCCTTGCCGTACTGGAGCTGTCTAAGGTAAGATACTACTACCCTACCTTGAATACTGTACTCATTAGTATTAATGTAGCATTATATTGTATAATGTAGTATTTGAGTCATTAAAATATCGACTCTTGTAGAATATAAAGAATATATATTAAAATATCGGCTCTTAATGAATATATATAAATAAACCTTTCTTAACAGGTTTGCACTGATGTTCAAATACATGTTTAGTTTTTGAGTCATTAAAATATCGAATCGTTATAGTCCATTTCAATTTATCAATATAAGAAATCTGTGGAGTAGATACCCTTCTAGATATGAAGAAAAGCTCTTGCGTTGCAATTCAATTTAAAAAAATAATTTGAAAATTAACTTGTGTAAACTGCACAGTGCCATCAACTTTCTAGTTCTACGTTTACAATGTTGTGTGATAATTTGTCCCAGTTAACAAACTTTTTACTTGTTCAATTCTTTGGCTATTTCAGATCCTGCATGCACAATTGTGTAGGTTAGGTTTTAATGTTTTATTTTGCCAAACTATTAATTGTGTGGGTCATAAATTATGTTGATAAAAATAAGAATTTTATTTTCATATTTTTTTGAACTCAAAGAATCTTTTTGAGTAGAAAAATACACTGAAACTACATTTTCAAACGTAAACTAGCCAGCAACTAGGTCTGAAAGGGGGTTATCATAACTTTGGTTTTCTTAATGTTTATTTCCATTCCAAATGTTTCTATTGTTTGATTTATTCTGTCTAACATCTCTTGCATGTCGTTATCATTCTCTGCTAGTATAGCCTGATGGTCAGCGAATTTTATTGTTTCGTATTTTTTCTCCTCCAGGTTTTACTCCTCCTTTGCAGTTTATTAATGCGTGATCCATCATTACTTCTCCAAACAAATTGAAGAAATCTGGACAATAGAATATATCCGATGAAACTGATAGGCTTCATTTAATTAAAAAAGGAAAAACAAATATAAAGGATTATTGAAGAAAAGTCAGCGATGTAAGTTATAAAACAACTTCTAGTTGGTGAACTCTACTAGGAGAAGTAGGAGTTCTATCCAAGTTTATTTTAAACTGTACCGCAACAGGACATAAAGTCCCTGGGGTGCGCGGAGGTTAATAACTTCCAGCTGTTCTCGACCAACGGGATGCTGAATCGTATCTATAACTTGATTACGCACGTAATTAAATACGCACAAAATAAAAATTAACACTATTAAATTTATTTATTTTTTACCATTTTTTTATCTTAATGAAATTATAACTTTAAAACAAGAACAATAAATATATAAATTATGAAAATGTTTCTTAGAAAATTTTTAGAAAGAAAACAAATTGGAGTGAACGAAATCCCCTCACTTGTTGACGGTTGATTTTGCTTATTTTATAAAGAACTTTTTCGATTCAAGCATCTTAGGATACATGAGCTTTCGTTAAAGAATTGGTCCAGAGCTGTTTTCTAATGTTCGTGGAGATTGGCAAGAAGGTTTCGAACGTGTCTTCCGCCATTAATGGACGATTCCGGATGGTAAATAACTTCAAGTTACGACAAGAATTTCCTTTTAATTATCATTCCAGGAATGGACCACCAACGAACATTTTGAAATACGCAAGAAGAGACTTCAATCAAAGTTAGATATGAAAAGTAGCAGATCTAATCATCGTGTCTAAATGTTTCGTCAACATTACATTCAAATAAAGAACTTTACTTTCAGATTGTGATCTGAGTGGACATGTTAAGATTATTAAAGTTATTCTTAGTACTTTAAGTTTATACAATTGAGTGAACTGTAAAATCATATTGAACTTAGTAGATCTGAATAAGTTTTGAAAATATTCAGAATTGTTTATGATTAGCTAGATCAGGGTTTGATCAAATGTATGAATAATGGTAAGTTTTGGTTTTATGTTGGATTTTCACTTTAAAGAAATATAAAACAGATTAGTGTTATTTTAGTGTGAAGTCAAACATGGCTTTGTTATTTAGAGTATATACGTTATATGTTTAAGGTTTATTTGTGTACGACCTCGATTGTTGTTGCTCATAGAACTAAATATCAATCTGGCTAATAACAATTGACAGGACTTCTCAGGCCTACCGATACAAAATGAAACCATGCTTTAGGCCTATTTACGTTCGTCGAACTGTTGCTGTTACCAAATACGGAAACTTGAAGATCTAAATTAAAAGAAAATGTACATGTTAGATATTTGAAGAAAAATTGATACTTATGAAATAAAAAGAAATGTACTTCCTTCTTTATGTCACAAAGCTCTTACGATATACATCTTATACCATCTAAAGATAAAGCAGCTAACTTCCTATCATCCGTTCATGATAACATCTTGTCGAGAAATCTCACATACGATCGCGACGATTCTTATTAAAAGAGAAGCACCGCCTTTATAAGGATGAGAATAAGATTTTCAGAACATTGTGAAATTTTGACAATCGAGCAAGACAAAAGTATTATCGCACAAATTATGACTATTCTGGTTATTATTAGGATTTTGTTATTACTAAAACAAATAAATGAACATATTTATAGTTTAATTTAACTCGACAAGATTTGTAAGTATACAGTGTAAGTACAGAAAATGGGTTTTAAAAATTACTAAAACACAATCGATGGACAGATCTTTTTTGTATGGTATCTTCCCATGGATTCACTTCCCTATGGAAAAGCGCACTCATTTCATTGTCCATCGATCACGTGACAGATATCGTTAAAATGGTGGATGTGAGAGGTCGAAAACTACTTTGTGATTTGTGAGAAGCAAATGAAATAAACTAAAACACAAGTTTACTCAGAATTGTTGTCGCTACTATTTGTTTCTCTTGATGTATTCCAATAAGGTAGAGGGGTTAGTCTAACAAATCCTACACTTAAGGAGTGGTGTGTCTTCGGAGCTGCAAGTAGACTTGCAATTAGTGGATCTGAGGAAATCAGTAATCCTAAACTCAAGTCAGTGTGTGTCTTGACTACCCCCTTTTTACTACCTTCGTCGTCACCCATAGCAGAATTAACACTTAACAAATAAACCTATGGAAGGGCCGCAAGCAAGGCCAAAAGAAAAATGTATCAACAGGCAAAGAATAACACCCTGTCAAAGAAACACAGAAGTAGCAATAAATAATCAAGAAGTAGGAAAATCTCTTCCATACTGGATCCAACTGTTGGTGCACACAATGTCTAACATAAGCTCTGACTGTCCACTTTCGTGTTTTCATAGGCGATCTGTAATACGCTATGGATCTATCACGTAAATCGACACCACCCATATACTTGTTATACATTTAAACAACAAATGGTCTATTTACATGAATTTGTGTTTTGCTTTTTTTTACACCATCACTTTACCATACAAGAGGGTTCAGACCCTTGGGCTGAGGACAGTATTAAAACAGAACGACTATCTTTCCATTTTACTATAGTTAACTTTTCGTCATTCCTAGTTCTTTCATTCCATGTTCTCCTATCCATATCAGAATCCTTCCTCAGGATTTTTGCGCCTGATTCAGTCTGTTTCTCATCATCACTCGTATCTTCGTCGTCAGTATTGTCTGAATTCTCAGAAATACAATCTTTTGTGCTGTTGGAGACATAATCATCATCACTATTGCTATCCAAAAGTTTAATATCGCTTTGCATTAATAATTCAGCGATTTTATCATGATTCAATACTGAAAAGAAAAGAGAAACAATAATTACTTGTTGCATGTGATGCCATTTAATTTCACTTATCTATATTTTAATTTTGAAACCATATTTAAACATCAATTTCGAATTAAACTAATGACGGAAGTTTATTACACAGTGATTAACCCATTTAAAAAAAGATTTTTTATTTATTTTAATAAATTAAACTTCTTAAATATTTCTTTATTACACAGTGATTAACCCATTTAAAAAAAGATTTTTTATTTATTTTAATAAATTAAAGAAATATTTACCTCTTCGTGAAGTTAGCCACTTCCTTGTTGCATTTATATTGTAATATCGACAACAGAACCCAATGCACCAACCACGTAGCGACTGAAATTAAAACTACACAATGTGGCCGTTCGGATACAACAGAAAAATTTAAAGGAAAAGTGGAACTACTACTATTGAAAAAATTCCAAACTTATATACCCATTTTGCTACACCAGGAGCGAAGAGGTATTTTTGCTAGTTTTATATTTAAAATTAGCCATTTAAATAATTTTTTATTATGGTTTTTATTGCTTTTCTTGTTTATTTGAACATTTTAAGACTAGGTAATACACGGGTTTTTTTAGGTTGTAATAATCAAACTTGAAGCTTTTAAAAAACCAAGTTTCTCAACTTCCCAGAATATGGCAATGGCACTCGCCTGTTATGTCTCAGACTCTTCAGCATTTCTGAAAAACTTGTGTGCAATATTCCCGTCATTTGTGTTCCTCGTTTGTTGTTTTGGCATATCAATAAGATGGCCAAACACTCTCTTAAAAGCGTTCTGTACACATCGCTTTTTTTTGAGCTACTTTGTTTTTATTATCAGCCCCTCGTGCTTGCTATGATTTTATATCGAGACGATATGAGATGTCAGAAAACATTAAAAAAACGAATCCATGAATGTAATGGTAACAGTCCCAAAGAGATTAAATTGTGGTCCACAGGTTTCCGAGAAACGATGCAAGTAGCATGACGTACATGATGACACTGCATTACAGATCTTGCCGTCGATCATAAACAAAAGCATTTTTGGCTCTATGAGCACTTCCAAATCAGTAATATTTTTGGCGGGAATAATGACGCAATTTGGTCTTCAATTTTTTTTACTTCTGTTTTTATCACGTCATGAGCATATGAAGTCCATTTCTAAAGGCTGCCCTCAAGGAAGTCACCTTGATCTTAGCTTATTGTTAGTTTCTATGTAAAGTATTTTCATAAACTTGAACCTACCCAGGATTCTGAAGGAATTTATATTCAGGCCTATCGTGGTGACATTATTATGATTGCCGCTCCCTCTGTTCAGAAAATTGTGTTAAGGGAGCAGCTCATGGAATGGGTAATTAACAACAAACTCCGATTCATTACCTCTAAGACTATAGCTTTGTTCTGTTTTTGTTCTGGCAATATCCATCCTCCTGTTCTTGAACTGAATAATACGGTGCCTATATTTTTACCCATACATTAAATACTTGGACTAATTTTGGATAGCAGATTAGATCGTATCTCTGATTGTTAGTGTAAAAGCGCAACTCATTGGCAGCCGTTTGCTGGCTGTTAAATCACGCTTTTTATATTTTATAGCGATGCACGGCTCCCATTCGTTTTACCCAGGCTTTGACCAAATGTGATTTTTCCTTCTCGCCGTTGGCACTGAAGTCAGTTAAAAGTATATTAAAATCTGTTGTTGGGACGTTTATTGTGGGTGAATAATCGTTTTTAATCCTTCCGCCTTGTTAAACACAAACATACATTAGGGGGGTCGGCTAACATAGACACGTTTTCTTCTGTCCCGTGGTAGCGGCCACCGCGGGTGAAGCCTTCTTCTCTTTTGGATTAACTTGTCTTTTAGCTTATGGCCTGTAACCCTCTACGAGGGTAAATGAGCCTAAAACCCAATCTACAACTCCCATCGACAGTTGGTCATTTCATTTTTAAGCCTACACAATAAGCTTCACTCTTATGATAGAATTGATTGCTGAGGACTAATCATGATAAGAGGTTGCTCAAAAAAACTTTATTAATTAAAGAAGAAGCAAACACCACAGGATTTAAACAATTCAAATGTATTTAAAAAAGAACTGTGGGTAAAGGCGAAACGTCATAGTTCTTTTTAAAATGTATTTTAATTGTTTTAATCCTGTGTGTTTGGCTTTTATTTTTCTTTAATTAATAATATCCTACACGTTAATTCCCCATTCCTCTTTCCAACATTTGGTCACATTAAACCCTGGGTCAAATAAATTTGCGCTATTCTAAGTGGAGGATGTCTGAATCGGAGCCTGTTTTGTAAGATGCCAGGAATATCGTCGTGGTTTTGAAGCAAGGAGTTGTCAGCGATTTTCTTAAATTCTCTGATGAGAGCGTATTCACGTGGCAGACATGGTGGAGCAATATGGCAAAGAGTAGGTAGCCAAAAGGTAGGAATCGCCTTAATAGTATCTGAAATAAGACGCATTGTTTGATTCAATTGTGATCAACAAGATTAATATGAGCACTATTAAGTCACACGGGAGAATCATTATTGGTAGTAGTGGTTTACAAACGTAAGTTTAAAAGTAAAAGGTTCTGTCAGGGTCCTTCATCATGTTTACATTAACCAATCTTAATGATTTTCTTGATACAGAACTTTGAACGGAAGAAGAGGCAGAAATTAGCTTGTCGGGACATAAAAATAATGGCTCCACTCAAGCCATTTAATAAGAATTTAATTATTTTCTCCGGTTTGTAGATAAACTTTGCAATACCCAAATTTCATTTTTGAACTTAATGTCCTCTTCATGAAATTGTTAATGTTTGTTCATATATCAGTTTGTAAAGCTAATTTTTTACGTGTTAAAATTCCAGAGTATGTGAAAAGAATATAAGCTTTAGGCTTGCTTTTTTACCTTAAAGGCGGGAATGATTTGTAATTTTCAGAGTTTCTTATATTACCAATTTTAAGATAATAATTTTTGAGATAATCTGTATTTTATGCTAATAATATTGTTTATATTAAAAATTTTCATATTATTCCTTGATTCTATACATGTTTGTGAAGCGATTTTTTTTTATTTGAGATAAACATAGAATAAAAATAATAAGATATTTTGTTTAAGGTACTATTGAGATTTTTTTGTTTTTTACTTTGGAATGAATATTCAGAAATCTCCAACAAAGTAGTATTTCTGATAGAAATTAAAAATGTGCAAATTCTTTGTCTGATTTTTCCAATCTTTCAGTTCTGAAATAGTAAGAAGTAGTAACTGTCATTACTTTCTTATTGCAGTGGTTCTTAAACTATGGTCCGCGAGTTGGTTTACAAAGACTCCTGTAGAAAGTTTCAATTAAAAATGTTTTTTCTTCAGTTTATAATGACGGACTATGATTGATCCCATACATACTGCCGCGCTTATGATAAACGCACTAACTAGGTTTTGGCACTTTTCAAGAAAAACACGTTTAAAGTTTTTATTTTTATTTTGCTTGTATCTCCGGAACTACAAGAGATACCACCATGAAAGTTGTACCAAAACAAAGAGAGAAGTGTAAAGAATGCAAAAATACAAACATATAAATATACAATATACTGCACTATATAATTTGAAAAAGATACTTATAGCTAGCATCTCTAATACTTTTAACCAATGATAACTAGTCATAAACGCATCAATTACCTTACTTAATGCATTTATGCCTACTAAATCAATATAATGCAATTTGTGTAGTAGCTTTTATCCCAGTCTTTCAATAATACATGTGATAAGTGCATCAACTACTTCACATAATGTGTTTATGTTAAGGAAAATGGCTAAATTTGAGGAGATAATACAAATATTGCCAAGTTGTTGCAACATTATTCAAGAAAGGTTTGACAGAATAAAATCAATTTCCCAATCAAAGTCATTTATTTCTGTAAGAATACATATATATCTAGACAAGTATTAATGCTTTAGCCGAGTATTATCTGGCGAAACATCTGATGCTTTGGAAAGCCCATTAAGTTAAAAATAAACATTTCCAAAATTAAAACTTAACAAAATGAAACATAACAAATAATTATTATCCGGAACATTTAACTGTAATTTTTGTTAAGTATATAAATTGGGTATAAGGTATATACCATTCTATATTCTACGATAAAATATGGCACAGTTTCATTTCGTACAAGAAAATATTATAAAGGCACTAAAATAATAATAATGTAACTTGAGTTTCAGGAAACACACCCATATTGAAACATCCTAATATGTTAAGTTATTTTTTACTGTGAGAAAAAAAACAACCGTATTTACTTATCTTAGGATAACTTAAAATAATTAGGTTATACCTGCTATCTATGACGCAAGTTGAGATCAAAACACCTTACACTAAATCAGTCAGAAATAGTTCTTAAAATCACAGAAAAGAGGTACAAAAGGTAAACTTATCTTCTATTTATCACATCCAAAATTCTTTAATATAGTAAAAGAGAGAAAATCACATTCCTATATTATAATAGGCACTTAGAATTATCACAGTTACAGACATTAAACAGTCATAAAATTATCTTAATGCTACTTATCATTTAAAGTCAGTTCGAATTAAATATACGCGATCAATACTTATTTTCAGTTGCTAAATTAGAAACGCTATTAGACACAGGTAAAAGTGTTCCAGAAATATCATCTATTTTCGGGCATCAATGGTACTATTAATAATTTGGTAATAATTTCTTCATTTCTTTCACTTTGAATTCCTCTAGGCGATGCTTTGTTGGAAACTTAAGTTTTTTTTTTTTTATTTTCACCTGAAGGAAATCCAGAATTTTCCAATCTGCTACATGACTCTCTTTGTACTTACGTAAGAATTCACCCTTCTCAGCCTTGACCGACATCACATCCTTTAAAATATACTTTTGGTTGTGGATTTGTTATTTTGTGTTGAGATGACATGTCTTCAAAATTGAAAAAATCGGAAACAGACATAGCCTTCACAGTATTTTTTTTAGCATTGTAATTTTTTACAGCGTCTATGAAATCATCATAATCATAAACCTTCTTATTTTTCATTGACATTTCCACTTGATGATGGAAATGATCTGCCGAGATGAAACTGTGCCCCTTTTCAAAGTATTTCACTGTGATCGTTTCTGTGGAAGTGAGTTCACTATTGAGCATGTTTACAAGAAAACACATGAAAGCCCAATTCTTGTTCTGGGCTGCACAAAAGTCCTGAATGCGGATATAATGTCTTCTTGGAGACGGCCATAAGTAGTTTCCTTCCACAACACTGCATATAGTATATCGTATAGTCTTTGGCCTTTCCAAGGGGAACAAAACTTTCGTTAAAGGCAATAATCCTATGGCAAAAAATTACAATTTTGTGAAGTATTATATTGATAATAGAAATAAGTTTATGATATTATAAATATCTAGCAGGATGCGAACTTGTAATGTAGATGTTAATTGAGAGCTTAATAATAAAATATCCCATGTAGATACCAGTTAGGTATAAATTATTGTCCAAACACATTCATTAATAACATTGTTTATAAAACTTTCTTATTTGAAATACATTATACAAAGAATTTAAGTTAAAATCTTTAAGAAGATTCAAAAGTTCGTTATAAAAGGCTTCTAATGTCGATTAGAGTTCTTCTAGTTTAGTTATAAACTACTGTAGGTCTTTTCACCCTATGTGAAAAAATAATATATAATTGTCTATCACTGGAATATATCCGCACACTTGCACTAATACACGTTTGGTTTTATCACCTTATGTGTAAGTTACACTATTTGCAATCTAACACTAGATTTTAGTTCAGATCAACTCTTAATAAAAGTTATTTCTTGCTTTCTATAAGTTTTAACTTTTATCTTGAATTATATGTTCACAATGCCTTCAAACTTTATCGAAATAGACTCTGATGACTTTTATATACCTTCATAATCTTTTAATGAAGTTTCATATTCAAGTACTTTAACCCTATCACTATTCATCGTGAATAATCGTCTATCATGTTTATAGTTCAATTGTTTATCTTTGAATCTTTTTATTAGTCCGCTATATCAATTACTCGAATAAAGTAGTCCTTGGAAGTTATTATTATTTATCCGCTTTGACTATTAAATCCTAAACATCGCTGTGTTTCTTCCAGAAATATGATAACTCTCATGTTCTCTGTGTTACATAAAATAAACTTCACTTACTTGGAAATTCTTCTATATTTATATATCACAACTGTGGAGTCAACATACGTTCCTCGATTACCTATACGTTGTCTTCAGTATTTGCTCGCTAATATCTCCTATCTCCTTCCGTTCCATTAATCTGTTTACTCTGGTTCCAAGATCCCGAACTCTAGACCATTAATCTATTTGATTATGTTGCTGAAACGAAATTGTAGATATTAGTATCACCGTTTTTCTAGATAATATCAAAATATTATTCAATACAATACGAACGTAAAATATATCTCGAGGGCAATGTTCAATTCTCAAGGTAACTTATCCCTTATCAGAACATTCTTATCTTCCATGGTATTCTCCAGGAAACATATCATAATCGACTCCTGTCTATTCATTGAAGAGGATAATATTGGTCCATTTCAATCCTGTAAGATTCTTATATCTAGAATCAAAAAAGGAAAGAATTATAACTCAGCGGATCAGATCAATATCGCCATTCCATCCTCCAATCTTTAATAATACCAAACCGCTCCCTCGAGCCGAAAACAATACTATACAATCATAACAAAGCAGTCCAAGCATCTCATCGCTTCAAACAATGGTATTATTCTCTCACATTTTTAATGTTAACAACAATAACAAGTCACTCTAAAATAAAGTTCTTATTGCACAATAATAAAATACATTTCCTACATTTTGTATTGATCCATGCGAGGCATGGATCCTTTTGTAAATCGACAGAGAAATACATGCTATCTTTATCAGTCAAAACTAAGTTTACATCCTTTTGATACTCTTCTCTGGATGTTGTGTATCCAAAATTATGCTTATTGTACTGAATGCACTTTTCGCAGGATGCTTCTTGGTTGCATTCGGTGCTATTTTTATGTAACGTGACTGAAGCGCATTGCTCGCATTCTTCATTTCCTAAGTGAGCAAATGAAATGTTCATATATCGTAGTGTTTTGTAATATGATTCAAATGATACTGACATATTCGGGTAATTGATAATAAAGTTTTGATGCATCATTGTTTTGTTTAGATCGCTGGGTAGATTCTTAGGAGCCTGCTCTCGACGATAATGAGAGATCATTGGCTTATAACTTTGAATATGAGCTCTGATGACGTCTTTATCTATAACATTTATGCGTTCGTAACTTCCTCGTCTGTCTTTCTGTTCATCAATTTCCTTGTGAAGTGCAGTATAAATGCGTCTATTATTATTTGCGTTATAACCGAGTGTCGTTAAAAAGTATTTACTCAACTTTTACGTCGCTTACGGTAAAATAATATGTATGGGAGTAAGTTCATTACTTCTCTGCTTAACTTCTTATCATTAACAATGTAACAATCCACTGAAATAGGAAACTTACCCCGTCAATATTACTGCAACGAACGCGAGTTCAGCCAGCTCGGTGGTAGTGCCGTGACTGGCGCGAAACACAAACTTAATCTTTCCGATACCCTCCCCACACCCGCAGCGAGTGTGCCCGGGCTGAGCACCGCCTTGCTTAGCATAAATGCACTATCTTCTATATTTAGTGCGATTTAATTTGTATGGCAACATAAAAATGTCTTGGAAATTACTTCAGATTTGTACTCAGTGGGCCAATATCGTCTGGATGAAAAAATAAAGTATTTTGACCAGAAGCGTAATTATACCGTTTTGTTCGCCACCTCGTCAAATGTAAATAGCTTTGATAAATCAGTTTCCAATAATCTAATTACACTGACTCATATAAAAAAAAATACACAAAACTATTATTTTTTCAACAAAATAAAAATATATCCCCAGCCAGGATTTGAATTTGAACCTTAACCAATTACTCTGCCAGGCACACAATCCGAGCTAGGGAAATATTTATACTTGGCACAACTTTTTATATAAAAAAAAAACACACACACTGATTTCTAGCTACTTTTGAAGACGACAAAGTCGAAGTTCAAGGAATTTATTAAAAAAATTAACTGCTGGAAAATTTTTGGCTTCTTCGTAACTAAAACAAACATTAAAGTCTGGACAAATGGGACAAATTTACCACTCAGGTTAACTGTGATGCTGTATTTGTAAGACTTTTTTTTAAGTCTTAATAATGGAAATGCAAAATACGTATATATTTGTTCTGATGTTTCATTAGCCTCAACAGCAACAGTTGTTTCGGGTAAAGCTTTGCTGGGTGAAGTTCTCTTCATTGGAGGTTTTCGTTTTTTTATATGTGGAATATGAGGGAAAATCGTAGGAATGGCATTAGGTTTTAGCATTCTCTTGCAGTACAAAAATCTTTGCTCTGTTTATTCTATACAATGCATATATATAAGAGCTGTAGGGCTATATATAGGTGTAAGAGTAACACCCTATAAGTTTGTTTAATGAGAGAGAAATGCTTTGCTTTTATGCCTACCATTACAATATAATCATCTCGATAAGAATGAATAGACTATTGAAATAATCAGTTATATCAATAAATTACGGTGCGAGAGTAAACTTTTTGTTTACTCAGGTGTAGATTTGTATTTCTTCATTTTATTATATATATCTCGGCACATTAAACTTTAAAAACTAATGTGTTTTTGTAGCTGAAAATTAACTTTAGAATTTTCTTTTGTTGACAGTTTAGGAGTTGGAGATTCTTTTTTGATACATAGTCCACGTGGTATTTGCATAATTTAGATAGGAATCGAAGAATGCATAGCATAGAATCATTTTATATTTAATTGGTAAGATATTTCTGGCATGAATAGATAAACCTCATAGTATTTAGTTTTTTTAAAATAGTGGTGAATCGATCAGAGCAGATAAATGTTGAACGATTGATCTGGTAAATAAGCATTTGTCTTTGTTCATCTCATATGTCGCCAACTTCAACTCAAAACTATCAACTTTATCCTGTGCTGTTAACATATTGATCATATCTCCTTACAACGACAGATTCAAATTTTTAATTTAACTTAATAAAATAAAATATGCTTACAAACATTTTAAAATCATCAAAAAATTTCTACATATCAAAGCCTTAATAGACTTAACAACAGTGCTATTTGTTTATTGTTAGTTACAATAAGCAAATTAATTTTTGAAATATATAAGGGGTAACAGTAACGACATAACCCAAACAGCAGTGACCGTAGATAACGGTAATGGCAGAGTTGAAGCAATAAACACGATTTCGTTCAGTGTTTCGCTAGCAGAGTTTGGCAAGAATAATATCACACAACCTAGGTTCAACCTAAACATGTCTATTAGTCTCAGCATTCCTACGAGTAACTTTCTCTGGCTCAGGGATCAAAGTGATAATCTGATTTTAGATGTAGGCCTACCATAAGATGTTCTTGCAGGTCAAAAGAATCTGTAATTGCATATTCTATACATTACTTGAATTTTCATATCAGTTTCATCAAATAACTATATAATACCCGGGTATGGTTCACTGACATAAATGGCATTGCACCATTTTCCTATTAATTCTATTGTTTGTTTCTTTAGGAACGATATTCATCATGTCTTCATCGATACCAGTAATGTTTGCATTGGAAGTGAATTCATTTTGCGATAATTTTTGTCTTAATTTACGATGTTCAGAATATTGATGTCATATATTATAAACATGTTCAATTGTTGCGTGAATCTAATTGCTTCTGATCACTCAGCGATTCCTTTAGTTTTGCTATCTGTCGATAACATTTTGAACCGCCCAGAGCCGGCGCTAGGAGGGTGCGGGGCCTCGGGCATATTAATATTAATTCATCCATAAACCTCTTTCTTCTACTCTGGAATCCCGAGAGAAATAAACTTGCGATTCGGCAATGTTGAGATCCACGATATCAATACAGGAATAGCATAATATTTTTTGAAAGAAACCGAGAGAAACAAAATTTATTGTGATGCTACAGAAATGTAATCGTCAGACAAAAAAATCAAGCACAAATATAGACAAAATACTCACGATGGTTTTCAGCGGAAATTCACTTCCTTGCTTTCTGCACAGTCAAGGGTGGTAACAATGTCTTGTTCGATTGACAATGTTGCCAGTCCATTCAATATCGAACAGAAGACATGTTGATAATCCGCTTATGAATTGTGATTAAAAAAGGGGGGAGTGGAGGAGAAAGACAATTAAAATTTTCGAAACCACACAGTTTTAGCAATTCAAATGTGGCAAACATGAAATCTGATGAATGACAAAAAAGTTCATAAATTACGAAAGGATTTTTTGAAAATAAATAAATAAAATAATATTTTGATTTAATATAATCCATTAAAATAAAAAGGTGACATATGTGAAAACCTTATTAAATTTTCTCATATACATCTATTTTTTAAATGTTAAATTGTTAAATGCATTTGTTTTGCGTTTAGTTTGGGTGTTACTTATGTTACTTATTGGGTGTTTTACATTACTTTTCAAGATACAGAGTACTGCAGTGTCCATTTCAGTCAAAATTTACAAAACTATTTTATTTCTTTTATTGTCTTAGCTATTGTTTTTATATTTTTTCATAATCATTATACAAAATTCAATTTAATCATACAATTTTCTTTTTGTTGTTTTAATTTGACTTATGGGACCTCGGCCATATGTACGAACGAAACAGGAAGTCTGTGCCCATTTGTACATGAAAAATAGTTTCTCAATATTAAGATGTATCTGTCTTAATGATATATAAATATACACATCTTGCTACCTTCAAAAACGAGAATTACGTGTATCTGCTTGTCGTACTGCCGAAACAGACTATATTGTGCTATGAAGGGTAAAAATTACATCCAAAGCAAAGTTAACATTATCATTAAAATTACATGTAGAGTATAATACAAAGAAAAACATCCAAGCACAATCAAATTCAAAGAGAATATAGTAAAGTGATTAAAATGTAGCAAAAGCAAAAAAATGCTTATTAACATTCATGAAAAAGATAATCAAACTGTGGTGTAGTTACGGAGTTAAATGAAAGATGTATCACAAACTTTCTGAATCATTTACATGCTAAATATATTGAAATAATGGCGCTAGGAGAGTGCGGGCCTCGAAATGAATTTTAACAACCAAGAAAAACAAAAAAAAAGGACAATCCTCCTCTTTCTTCTAACGGGTCGCCCGTTCGCCACCCCCTAACGCCGGCCCTGAACGGCCTCTGTTTGATTTTCTTTCCATTCAGTTTTTGTCTGTAATTAAATAAACTTCAACATTGGTATTCAGGCTTTTAATTAATGGAATTGCAATAGTAATTACCTATACATATAATAATTTACATTAGAGATGGGGGGTCATGGCAGTTGATTCAGCCTTTGTTTTGTTTTTCTCTGTGCACTTCCGCTGAATCATTTTCCTTTACACTGAACTCGCTAAGAAGTAGGCTTCATTTTATGACTTTCTTCTCTTTTGTATCTGTTCTTTTCTTTTAATAGATCTTAATACTTCTATGGGATCAGGCCCACGTCTTTACCGATATAATCTCTGCTTCTCAGCTGAATCAGTTAACGCCATAACTTAATTATTCCATAATTTAGAACAGCTATCATGAAGAAATTGTAAATTACTTTAATTGTTTACATATTATTTATCATTTATTCTGCCCTAACTGTCATCTTCGGTATAAAACTATCCTTCCTGTTACTGTTTCATCAGTATCAGCAGTGACAGTAAGAGGTAATGACAAAACAACATTCTTTGAACAGTTTCTTAAATTAGGCATTTTAGTTCCAATTCATAAAATAAGGATTCGGACAGCACCAATATCGCAATTATTTTAATAAGCGAAAGATTTCTACTGTTGTACTACAGTAAGAATAAATGAGATGACAGTCAGAAAGTATACCAACTGA
>JAFIDM010059737.1:1509-22489 GCA_023159025.1 Thereuonema tuberculata | reverse complement strand
GCTTTACAAATGTAATTATAATGACTATAATTACTTATTATAAAAGTTAATTTTAGTTATTTAAATTGAATTTAATTTAAAAACTTAATTTAATAATTTAATGTCAATTTTAACATGCTATAAGAATTTCACAAAGCAATAAAAGGGACAAAAACGCCCAACAAATAAAATCACAGAGCTGCTTTTGGAATATTTGATACCGAGAATCGAAGACAGCCTGTTTCACGGTTGTTACCCTTCTTCAGTTGAATTCACCCAGTGTCAGCAGGTCAGTGATATTAAAGGAAATATAAATAAGAGACAGGTAAACATAAGAATGCCCTTCTTGTACGAACATTAAAATTAACCTTCTATGTATGTCTTTCGTGTAGTTAATCCTTCATAAGCTGGCTGTTGACTAATAACGAACCCCTTTTTGTTTTTAATTTACTTTTCAATTTTTTTTTATAAGAAGGCATATACAGTCGGACCTCGATATAAGGTCACACCTTGGGACCTCGCGAAAGTAACCTTATAAGCGAGATGATCTTATTTACCGATTCATACGCATTTGTCAATAAATAAGCATTATATAAATACAGTATAATTCTTTGTAAAATATGTACAAAACTATCAGTTTATTAGGTTCTAATTTTTTAATTTAGTTGAACCAATTAAAATTAATGGAATCAGAAAGAAAAAAATTTAAAATTTAAAAAAAATTGTAAAAATTTTAACTCGGAATAAAGTTGTATATAAATAGTACTAATATGCTCAAGCAAAGTACTGATGTACAACTGATCATACTTAAAATAATCCATAATACAGGACTGTCGCGATTTTGGTTTCATCTTTTATACAATGTTTTCTAAGTTTTGTAGTTTATGAAAATTTAATGCTCTGAGGGCTTCTGCTTGTGTCACCACTTCACTTTCAGTATCACTGTCGTTATCCTCACTTTCTAATGCATTGGAATCTAAAACTTGCGAAACAATTTCGGAAATCGAAGCTTGAGAAGTGGTAGCAATTTCATCATCAATTCTCACATATTCACTTTCCCCTTCTATTGCACAGCCGCGATTTCTGAGATCTTGTAATAATAATATTAATAATAATAATATTTATTTTACTTGATGTGGGTGTTAACCCTTTAGAAGGGGATTCTCCCATCTTTTTTTTTTTTACAACATTCGTAATACATTTTCCGTTTTGTTTTAACTTAAATCTTCTCAAACTACTATTAACAATAATTATATCAATACAGATAATAATAATATAATACAAATACTAATAATACAATTTTTTTTTTTTTACATCATTGGTAATACATTTTCAGTTTTAATACATTTAACTTAAATCTACTCAAACTACTATAAACAATAGTAATATCCTTGTTACATTATAATTGTAACATCCTAAATAACAATAACCTTATTAATATATATATTTATTTACACTCTTATTTATTCTTTCTTTTCTATTTTACCTAAAAATACCTAAATATATTTATATATTTCATTATTAATTCTGTTTTGATTTAACTGTGAAATCCACCATCCACTGGAAATCTTTTCTGTATCTAACATCTTTCTTTCTTCTTTTATATTTTCACATTCAAAAATTATATGGTGCCAATCCTCTAAGTTATTGCATCCTAATCTACAATTCCTTTCTTCTTTAGTTAACCAATATTTACTTGCCTTCCAAATACTACCACATCTAATTTTAACGTATATTTCTCTCCAGTAGGGGTGGATCATGTTTTTACATAAATAGCTGGCCCCTTCTATTTGAACATCTAATGTACCATAGTAATTATTAAATTTCGATTTCTGTATTTTCTTATAATTATTTTGCATATTTATTTCTATCAATTTTTTAATAATTACTGTTTTACATTCCATCCAATAATTACAATCCATTATCTTTTCCCACTCTATCCCCAATCCTACTTCATTAAATGTTTTTTCAATCTCTTTTACATATTTACATTTATTCCCCTTCTTTGCATTTTCCAGTAATGCATTTTCCATGCTCAGTAATAGATCTATTATTTGTCAACGAAAAAGTGTTAGAAAAAGATTTTATTTTTGAAATACTAGAAACAAGAGATCTCAGATCACATGCCGATAACAATAAGAAATACAAAATTACAAACTGAAAAAAGAAAAGAAATTAATAAAATAAATAAAGTAGATGTAAATTTTAATAAAGAAAATGAGGAGTTATACAAATCTGTAATAACGAATCATATGGAAAAGTTAGGGCAAAACGAAGAGGTAAACGAGATATATAAGAATTTCAAAGACATATTAGAAAATGGAATTACTAAAATTAAAGAAAAGGAAAATAAAACAAGAGAAAGAAATAGAATTGTAAATTGGTTTGACAACGAATGTAAGGAAAAAAAAAAAGAAAGTAAAAAGTAGTCTTAGGAACTTTAGAAAATATAATGAAGAGAGATTAAGATTAGAATATATCGAAGATAAAAGAATATATAGAAATACCTGTAAAGAAAAAAAATTAAGGTATAATGAAGAACTAACAAGTAAATTTATTGGAATAAAAACAGGAAATGAATTTTGGGAGTTAATTAAAAAGTTCAGAAATAGGACATTATTTACAAATTATTCAGATTATATATAAAGGGAGGATATGGAAGAACATTTTCTTAAATTACTAGAGTGTTCCTGGACAAAGAAAAAAATTAAATGGGAATGAGAAGAGGAAGAAATGTATGAAAAGGTAGAAATAGTTAACAGAGAAATAGACAATAATCCCCTCGATGAGCAAATAGAAAAAAGGGAATTAAATTTAGTAGTGAAAAAATTAAAATAAGATAAATCACCAGGCCCAGATGGTATTAGAAATGAATGGATAATCAATGCACCTAATAAATTAATAGAATGGATATTAAATTGGTATAATAAGATTTGGAAAATAGAAAAAATTCCAGAGAACTGGAGAAATGGAAAAATAATACCATTGTATAAAAAAGGAAGTAAAAGTGATCCAAAAAACTATAGGGGCATCACACTTCTAAATACATCCTTTAAAATCTTTACAGAAATTTTAAAAAATAGATTGGAGAAATGGCTGGAATATAATAACATAATCAGGCAGGTTTTTAAAAAAATTATTCAACTCAGGATAACATATTTATTTTAAATGCACTTATAGACTTAAAATTAATGGTTAAAAGGAAAAAACTTTATGCAATGTTTATTGACTTTAAAACCGCATTTGACAGCGTCGATAGAAATATATTAATGAAAGTATTAATCAAAATAGGGATAAAAGGAAAAATGTTAAGTAAGATAAAAAATATTTATGAAGATACCAGAATAAATGTGGGAAATAACATAGGAGGGAGGGAAATATTCATTACAAAAGGAGTTGGACAAGGATGTAGTATGAGTCCCATTCTATTTTCAGTGCTGATAAATAATTTAGAATTAAAGTTAAGAGATGAAGGATGGGGAGGCATCAAGTTAAAAAAGGAAAGAGTATTTAGTCTAATGTATGCAGATGATTTGGTAATATTAGCGGAAACACAAGCAGAACTTAGCCGAATGATAAAGGTTTTACAAGAATTTCTAAACGAATACTGTCTAAACATTAATCTGGAGAAAACGAAAATTATTATTTTCAGAAATGGTGGAAAGAAAGCTAAATTAGAAAAATGGGGGTGGAATAATGAAGAGATTGAAGTAACAAATAAATATCAATATTTAGGAAAATGGTTCACCTGAGATCTTATATTAACACAGGTAAAGGAATATCGTTTTCATCATCTTTTTCCAAGAATTTGAGGGGATGAAGTGCTTTGTGAAAAAGTTGTCCCCTCAGTCAGTAGGAGAAATGACGCCGATAAAAGATCGTACCCATGAAAAATTCTTGGAATTGAATCAGTGTGGCACTAAAATCACAGACAAAAGTGACCTTATATGCGATTACGGTATTTCAGACCTGACCATATATCCGATAATCCATATCAAAGAATTCCTATTCAATGAGCCGGGACTTTAGAAAAGTGACCATATATGCGGGGTGACCTTATATGCGGAGGACGTTATATCGAGGTCCGACTGTATAATGCTAATTTTAACGTTCGTACAAGAAGGGCATTCTTATGTTTACCTGTCTCTTGTTTATACTTCTTTGATATCACTGAGCTGCAGACACTGGGTGAATCCAACTGAAGAAGTTAAAAACCCTGAAACAGGCTGTCTTGGATTCCCGGTGTCAAATATTCCAAAAGCAGCTTAGTGATTTTATTTACTGTGCGTTTTTATCCGTTTCTATTCTTTTGTAAAAATTTAATAATATTTTAGTTTTCAAAATAAGTGACATTTTAATAAAATATTTTATGTAAAAATATAATTTCTAACTATTTTATTTATACTTCATAATACATTTTATATTTCTATCTTCGTTTATACTTTTCTAGCTATACTTATGTAGTTTTTGATGGAGGATTTTACGGATCTCGCCTTCCCAATGGCTCTTGGACTGGCATTGTACAGCTATTAATAGAAAAAGTATAGAATATAAGATTAGTTAAAAAGACTCTGACACAAAAATAAGAAAGGTACAGAGGACCTGTTTCGCCTGTACTACGAGGCGTTTTCAACTGTACTCTGTACCTTTTTAATGCGTTAAACTTTTTTAGTCTTAATTTTTGTGTCGACGTCTTTTTAATTAAATTCAATGCACATGATAAAATTTACATATAGAATATAAGACTTATTATTTTTATAGAAAACATGATTTATATGCAGAGCTGGCAAACGAATTGGTTACTTTTCCATTTAAGGCAAAGAAAAGTGATTTCGTTTTTCCTTTCGTTAAAATCTAAATTTCATTTTCCGTTATGTTCATTATTAACATAATGACGAAATAATTAGGAAAGAAAAAAGACACTTATTTATTGCTTATTTATTCATTCATTATTTACTTGTTTAATTAATGAATAATTATACATTAGATATACTGTTACAGTATATATATATTATAATACAAAAGGAAAATTTGTGATATGTATATGTGTATGTGTATCTGTTCGAAATGTTTAGCATACATGTTGTTAGGTTCCATACTGTAGACAATGTAAAAAGTATAAAAATAAACTTTTTTTTTTTTGTTTTTTTAGGGGGAGGGGGAAGGAAATGACCATGAACTTTCTTGAAAGCGCCATTTATGTACCTATGGCTCAATTTTTGACCCACCTTTTAGAATCATCCTGTATATATATATATATATATATATACCGGGTGATTCATAAAGTACTGGAAAGTATTGTCCGACCACCAGCAGATGAGACCTGGCCACGCCTACGTCACTTGGTATGCGACGGTTCTACAAATCCATTTGAGGGGTAGATGTTTATTTTTCTATTTTCAGTGCAAATCGTTTCTTGTTTATAACAGAGGAATTGATGATATAAAATACGACTTATATATCTACTTTTCTTATATATAATAATAACTATGTTAAATTTTAACCGTAACGATGTAGAAAACTGATTTGCTGTTTAAGAACTGTTATATTTATATTGTTTCTTATGTCACGATTTTTTTTTAGTCTTTTGTTTATTTTTGCTCTTTCATTTTTCGCCATCTTTCTCACTATTTTACTCTTATTTTTAATTTTTGCGAATTTCTTTTGCATTAGACTCTGTTTCTTCATTCAATTTTATCTTTCTCCGGTGGTCTTGCTTTTCGTCTCCTTTTGTTAACCTTTTGCCCTCTCGTTTCTCTTTGCTGCTCTGTTCATTTGAGAGCTTCCTGTTGCTTTCCTTTACATTGTCTTTGGGCCTGTCAATCATTCTCCTTTCGTAGCTCACCCGTCTCTTCGTCGCCCATCCCGTTATTGGTTGATTTTGTGTGTTTTGGTGACGTAATCGGTTATTCTTTCAATTATTTTATTTCCAGAAAAATACATGAGTTGGTGTCGGAGTCGTTAAGCCATTAAGTCCAACGAATTTAGTCTCCATGCTTATTTGAACTACAGTGGAGCACCGTTTATACGTTTCTCGTTTATACGTTTTTATCATTTATACGTTTTTTTGAATGGTCCCGGCAAATTCCAATGCATATTAACGTTAAATAATTTCACTTATACGTTTTCCTGAAATCGCAAATTTCATTTATACGTTTTTTTCAAGAACTCAAGAAGAGAGAAAATGCGCATTTCAACCTCAGATTCCCACCTGCCGATTGTCCAATCTTAGAAAAGGCACGCAGTCTTAGAAAATTGCACTGAAAAACCTCTGCCAAGTTTGCAACAAACAACATGGGTTTTAACACCATGCAAGAATACCTCATTAGCAGTGATTTAAATGATAAAGTTAAGATGGCACTTTTAACTGTTAACAATGAACTTTTTTCTCTGCATTCCAATAAGTCCGGCAACCTAAAATATCAAAATATTTTGTAAATGATGAATGAATATGAATAGTAGTACTAGTTGTACATTAAATCCGGAATAAAAAGTTTTTTATTACAATCCTTGTATTTCATTTTCATGTAATATTTTAATTTTCCTCTGACTTTTTATTAAATATATGTTTTAATATAGTAAGAGGCGTTGCAGAAGTATTTATTTGACTTTTTATTGTTGGTTATTACGAAATTGTTCGTAACTTTTGTGAATTTCGTTTATACGTTTTTTCATTTATATGTTTTTTTTTCTCAGTCCCTTGAAAAACGTATAAACGGTGCTTATTTTTACTCTTTCCTTTTAATTTCTGCCTTTTCAATATGAATAAGAACTAAGATTGGTGACATACGAAAGGTACGGTGACGGATAAGAAAACCGATGTAAGTGTACTTTCAACTGCCGAAACAGCTCAGCACGTTTGCCGCGGGAACTGATGGTTTTGCGAACTTGGTGAACAGGACGGAGCCGTAACAAAAAAAACCCACAGCAGAGACTGGCGGGATGACGTCGGTTAACCACCACAGCCAAATTAGTTTTGCAGTCCGATTGCTGAGAAGGCAGCGGTAGTACTTTGCGGAACAGTGTCAAACCCACCTCCGCGACTTGACCGCCGCGTCAGAATCTATGAACTGGGATAAGCGCTAGTGATATGTGTTTTAAAAGTGCTACAATGAGTCATTACAGAGAAGTGTTTTCGTCTACCGACGATGGTACCTGTGTAATGTGTATCCGCGTGTGAATTGGATGCCTTAGTTCAAACCTGGGATCCCATGGTGTATTACAAGCAGCAATGATGTGCGTAAGTGACTGCTTCAATAAGCGTATTCGTTTTGCTAGCAAATAACTTCTTCAGTTTTAATAAGTGTGAAACTGTTCGTTCAAACAACACTACTTCTGACTTTTGAAGTTTTTTTTCGCTTAATTTTATCTTGAACATTTTCACAAGGAAAGACTATCGAAAAGACACTTTCTATGTTCATTTAAGTTAACTTTGTGCTTTCTCAGTGAGCCATAAGCCCATTGTTTTGATTGTTTACTATGTGTATTCACATTTAGCCTTACAGTAAAATTCATGTTATTAATCTTTACTTATCTTGGCTTTTATTTACTATTTATCCTTTAGATTATTACTCTTTCGGTTGCTCGTAATCCCAAACGAGATGTTAGCAGAGCTGTTTTCATTCATTTTTTACCTTGATTCACGGAATTATTTAAAATAAAGTTCCCAAATAGTTTATTAAAGAAACATTTAACATTTTATAATAATAATTTAGTTTTTTTTTGTGACACTTATTTATTTAAATTATGAAAAATTAACACCATTGGCATTCGCACTTATTAAGAACACGGTCCCATACTACAAGTACACACCACAAAGCGTACTAGAGTCAACCTCACATAAGCTCTACTGGGACCGTCCCATTCACACAGACAAAACTATACATCACAACAGACCTGACATTACACTTGTTGATAAGGTCAACAAACAGACCTATCTCATTGATATTGCAGTTCCCATCAGCAAGAACATGCAGAAAACTCACGCTGAAAAGATAAGTAAATACACAGACCTAGCACACGAGCTCCAGAAGCAGTGGAGGCAGGACCGAGTACGTGTTGTACTCATCATCCTGTCCGCTACTGGTCTGGTGCCTGACACATTGCACCACAGCCTCAGCACACTAGGACTTCATAAAAACACTTATGCACAGCTCCAGAAGGCTGTGGTACTCAACACAACACGCATAGTGCGGAAATTTATGGACACAACCACACAACCCTAACTATTCTTCCAACCTTTTTTTTTTTTTTTGTACACTTGGCAATACGTGCTTTGGTCCTTGACCCGCCATATTGTCTTAGCTGGGGAAACCCATGGTTTGAAACTTTTTCGAGATAATAATAATAATAATATTGCCAACCTACTTCTACTTTTAGTAAAAGTACGAATGCCAATGGTCTTAATTTGTATATTTGCAAATGTTCTGAGGAATCTTACGGGATTGTTTTGTAAATAAGTTGGTTTTTTTAACTGTAAACAATTAATTGTTAAATAAAACATTATTACCATGAAGTGTTTATATCTGTTACTTACATTAATTAATATAATTTTATACAATTATGATTTTTCATAATTTAAATTAATAAAAAACAGTAAAAATATAACAGTTCTTAAACAGCAACTCAGTTTTCTATATCATTACGGTTAACATTTAACATAGTTATTATTAGTTAAAGTTGCGATCAGGCCCAGAGGACCGCGCAATGCAGCTAGAGGGTAGGCTCCAGTGTTCAGAACCTATGGGACAAAGTTGAGGACGGGGGGTCGGTCCGTCGCTCGCCCGCCTTTAACTCCCGGGAAAGAAACCCGGTACCCATTCTACAGAGGGCTGGGTAGACCCTAGGGCCCGTTTGGAGGAGAAAGAAGCGTGGAAAAATTCCCTCCTCCGCTGAGGCCGGGAATTGATTCCGCCACCTCCAACCCGCAGCCAAGCGCCCTTACCCACTGGGCTACCGGGCCCACATAGTTATTATTATATATAAGAAAAGTGGATATATAAGTAGTATTTCATATCATCAACTCCTCTGTTAAAAAAAAAGAAAGATTTGCACTGAAAATAGAAAAAAAACATCTATCCCTCAAATGGTTTTATACAACCGTCGCGTATCATGTGACGTAGGCGTGGCCAAGTCTCATCTGCTGGTGGTCGGACAATATTGGTGGTTTTCACCGCCCCATATCTTTTAAACTACTGCTCATAAAAATCTGAAACTCTTCAATCATCTTTCTCCGTTTTATTTTAAATATACTATATTTGAAAAGATATAAAATAACTTTACCTTTCTTCATAAGTATTTAAAATGTTTATTTCAAATTCATAAAGCAAATTTTCGGGTAAATTTCGCTTTCCCTTTATCAAGCCATAAATAACTGGGAACAGAAACTAATCCATAGCAAACACAAATGGTTGATAACTCAACAAATTGTAAAGACATGAATAGTCAACAAATTTCTTTGTTGTTACAAAGTTATGTCATTATATGAGTTATGTGAGACTCATATAATGACACAGAGATCTCTATTACTAAATAATTAATATGAAAGGCGTTATTACGCTGGATAAAAAGAGAAGATAAAGTCCCCGCGGTGAATAAAGATCCTCCCAGAATGCAAAGCAGGTTATAGATTGTCCTTTCCTGGGCGACCGCTAACATTGAAACAGAAGAGAAGCGACCTCTTCTCTTTCAATGTTAGCGTTCGCCCAGGAAAGGACAATCTATAACCTGCTTTGCATTCTGGGAGGATCTTTATTCACCGCGGGGATTGTAATGATAGTTTGTCGATTACAACTACCAAGTATTCTCCGAAGTACACTGCCATCTACCGCACAGTGTTGTAACTAAATCCAATATTTCTGACAGTAGAATCAAATTTTTTTTTTTTTTAATCTTGTATCTTTAAACTGTCAATCCTTTATTTTTGTATTATTTTATTATTATTATTTTTATATTATCAACATCTTATTGATATAGATGTTAGTTGTTTTATAATTCTTTTTTTATTTTTAAATTTACGTACTTCAGTAATCAAGTATATGTTTCACCTTTTTTTAATGTTATAAATTGAGTCAAACAAATTGGTCTCTTCCGCATATTTAGTGGCCCTAAAAAGGACCTTTTTATTATTTATGTGAATTGTAAGAAACAGCCAATACAGAGGTTAAAAGCTTTCATCAAAATCACTTTCGTCACTGGAATCCGAAGAAATGATATTTGGCAGTTTTTTCAAACCACTCTTTGAAGCAGTCGCCATTTATCTCATCATGGTAATTTACTGAATTTGTCCGAGATCGAAACAAAAGCATGCTCTTAAGCAGCCCGCACACGATGCAGCTTTGGGCCGAGTTGCATGTGCAACTTTTGGCCTAGAGCGTTTTTGGAGCTGCATGGCCAAAGTTGCAACCGGAGTTGCATGGAGAAAAAGCTGCAAAGGCGAGGATATCTGCTCGGTGCAACTCGGAAAGCTGCAAGGAAGCTGCATGGAATTACCCAATCACAGTGCAGCGTTGGAATACGTCAGTCGTGACGTCGGCCCGAAGGGAAACATGGCGTCGAAACAGAATTCCTTCGCTTGAGATGGGCAAATAGCGAATACTCAATAAATATCAGAATATTGCGAGTTTCTTTCACACATAAATACATATATATGTAAATGCAGTAATTTAATGCGGCAGAATGTATCAGAGCGTTTGAAAAACCTAGATTTTTTTGAATTTTTCACCTCGGAAGCCGTCTTCGCAATGAATTATGGGATTGCTCGCTGGTCCGAACGGCGGCGCAAAGAATGTTGCATCGTGTGCGCCCTGACTGTCGTTTGCAACCTTTTTTGTGCAACTTGATTGCAACGAGTTGCACAGCAAAAGCTGCATCGTGTGCGCCCTGCTTTAGACACAAATCCGCTGCTGCTTCCAGCGTGGCATAAAGTAAGCCACTGCCCTTTGCCGAATGGTATTTTCCGTCCACAGATACAGCACTAATCCCTGCGCCATTGTCGGTCTTTGTCGGTGTGAGCATTAACCCAAGTCTCATCCAGATAAATAACTGTTTTCCCTTCCGAACGTACCGGTTTGATTTGCCTTAAATATCTGTGTCGATGAGCTACAATATCGGGCTTTTCGATGTAAAATTGCCTCATGTCAATTCTTCCGTACTTCATTCCTAGTTTCACATGAAGAATTTTTCGTAATGACGTTTTGTCTCCCGTGAATCCAATCTTCACATTGTAATTTTGAAAGAATTTTACTAATTGTTGGATAATCATTCTCTCGAAAAATTTCACTCACGGTGGCTCTGACAACAGATAAATCAAATTCATCTAACTCCAAAATTTGCCTAGGATGTGGTCTTTTCTTTTCTAGCGTTGAAAATGAAATGCCGCCATCAGTCTTTGTTTTTCCCTCGTTGACAACTCTGCAAACCGTAGAACTAGACAAATTTGTTGCGATAGCAGTTTTTTTTATTAATTCATTAATAGACATTCCATCGCCCTCACTCTTAAAAATATTGGAAAACATTCCAAATTATACCTCTGGATTGGCTGTGTAAGGTCAGACCTTTTTTACTAACAGAAACTTGCTTTTCTAACGCCGCCATGTTATTTGACACTATCTGCATTCGCAATTTCCAGGAATAACTAAGTGATCCCCCTATTCTCGTTTTTACCATATCTTCTTTCTGCGCGTTACCTATAATAATTAAATACATTAAAGAAAGCAGCTTTTTTAACATTTATTTTAATAAAGACCTTAATTAACAAAATAGTATTAGGGTCTACGTTTGTACCCTCATACCATTTGAAATTATCTTCTTTAGTATTATGAATTATGCATCTCTCTAAAATTTTTCTTAATTTGAAATCTGTTTCTTTAAAAATAATTTTGACTTTAGGGTCGATAAGTTTTATGGTCCCTAGTTTTATGTAATATTCGGCGATGTCAGAAATATCAGAGTTTTTCTTATTCAGGGCTCTACCGTGCCCTTTGACACGTTTGACAAGAGTCCGTTTCGCTTCTCCAATATAAAATTTCCCACTTGCTTTAGTCGATTTTATACACTAACTCCATTTTAGTTTGATTTTCAACAAAATTTAATTTTTTACAAAGCAGATTTTTAATTTTGTTTTTATAATGGAACGTGTCAATGTTAATATTATATGATTTGCATAAAGATTTTAAAAAAACGCTAATGTATTTTCATTTTAAATTTTAATTCAGGTCACAGACCTCATGTTAAGAAAAACATAATTGAAAATTACTTAAGGAGACTAGATAAAAATACGAGTAATGAAATTACCTACAAAGAAAAAGTTTAAAGAAAAATGAATATCCTGAAAACTTTATTAATAACCAAATTAAGTTGTACAATACATTTAAAATCAAAGAAATCAAAAACTATGAAAACATAATATATGTTCCATATCTCTACGAAAACAGCGTTTTTTTAAAATCTTTACACAAATCATTTTATAACATCCGTTATAAAAACAAAATTAAAAATCTGCTTTAATAAATTAAATTTTGTGAAAAGCAAACTGAAATGGGGTTATCGACTGTAAATCATGTGGGAAATTTTATATTGGAGAAACGAAACGGACCCTCGTCGAACATGTCAAAGACAACGGTAGAGCCTTTAAAAATAAAAACTCTGATATTTCTGACATCGCCGAACATTGCATAAAACTAGGGCATATTAAGGACCCTAATGTCAAAATTATTTTTAAAGAAACAGTTTCAAAATTAAGAAAAAATTTTGAGAGCTACGTAATTCCTTATACAGTCAAACTTAGATAATTCGAAGTTGAAGGGACCAGAGAAAAAGTTCGAAATATCCAAAAATTCGAATTATATATATTCTCTCAAACAGAAGAGATGAATAAAAAAGATTAACTCCACGATCAAAGATACACATAAACTTTATCTAAGAATACTACTATATTTTTTTTTCATTAAATCAAACATTTTTCACTAGCTTAATTATTCATCACTTTAAAAAAAAAAGCAGATATTTTTATTTGATTCATTGAATGCAATCTTTGAGTCGTAGCATATGATTCCAACCTATCAATTGATACAAAAATCCATTCCAACCCTCGCTTTTGTTTTCCTTAGAAAGTCCGTTAAAATAAACAATACATCTTAGCTGAGAAAAGTCTCAGGAACAATTTTTACCGTAATATTTTAAGGACAATCGTACGAAAAATTCAAATTATCCAAAATAAAATTCGAATTCTCCACGATTTTTTAACATTATTTTTAATACAGAATTCTAGAGACCGAGCAAAAAATTCGAATTATCCAGAATTTCGAATTAAACAAGTTCGAATTATCCAAGTTTCACTGTACTAAAGAAGATAATTTCAACAGGTATGAGCGTACAAACGTAGACCCTAATACATATTTTGTTAATTAAGGATTTTATTAAATTAAATGCTAAAAAAAACTGCTTTCTTTAATGTATTTAATTATTAATAATGCCTTGCATATTAATTACTTAGTAATAGAGATCTCTGTGTTGTAAGTCTCACATAACTCATATTAAGACATAACATTGTAACAACAAAGAAATATCCCTTAAATATGACGAAGCACTCATTAAAAGGATAAACCGGCTCTAGCTGTTGCGGATATTGGTATAGCCTGCAAACCACAGAATACCATGATATCTTTCTTAAATAGAAGGCATTCTAATGTAGATAACAGATCAAGTACTCAAGATCATTATGGGATTAGGTGTAAATCTTCTGTTGGCAATAATAGTTGTTTATACATAGGCAATTCCAAAAATTAATTGGGCGTGCGCTTAAAGGAGCACGATTCTGCTGTAAGGAAGGCTAATCTATCTTATAGTATTGCCCTTCACTGCCAACGAACGGATCATTCGCTAGACTTAGAACATATAGAGATTCTTGGTATACGTAAAAATAAATATTTGCATATCTTTTATGAATCTTGCATGATAATATTATTAGGTAGCTATAATCAGGACCTTTCTACTTCAAATGTATTGGAATACGGGCTTTGATAATTATATTATTTCCTTTAAAATTTTTTCCATATAAGTTTATTTGAAACCTTCGCAGTCGACCACTTCCTGTGCATATTTAAAGCATTTGTCACCAGGAGGTGTTTTTGTTAAATATGGGAATGGCCGTTTCTATCTGTTTAACATTCTCAGATAAGGAAAGGTTTTAGTTAAGATGAAACATTTCCACTTGAGAAGGGAGATTGATATGTGAAGCTCTGAAACGTCGTGGTCTTTTAAAGTCTTAGATGTTTTAAGGTTAGTGCCAATATAGTTTCTGTATTTTTAACAAAGAAATTTGTTGACTATTCATGTCTTTTCATGTTATGAAGTTGTTTAATAATAATAGTAATTATAAGAGAGATGAATTGAAGAAGAGGTATGGAACATTTATTCCAAATCTGAAACGTTTTATATAAAATCGTCAAACATATAAGAGTTATATTTTCATGTAATTATTTATTAATTATTATGGAAATTCCCCATTTTATTTGCGTTCAAACACCCCCAAATATATCGAAAGTATTATCCCAAAAAATTATTCGATTGTCTCCCAAAAAAGTCATTTGTCAGAATGCATTTTCAAAAAAATACAGTTTTTTTTTAAAAATTAAACAAAGGAATTAATGAAAAAAGTGTTTAGATTAAATTTTCCTAATTAGGTTTCTGTATCATTTGAATATTGGATCCAGGCTTTTAGAGTTTAAACAATATCACAACAGTTATTTAAATATGCGATATATTGGGGATTTTTGAACGCAAATAAAATGAATTTCAATAATAATGAATAAATAATAACATGAAAATATAACGATTATATGTTTGACGATTTTATATAAAAAGTTTCAGATTTTTATGAGCAGCAGTTTAAAAGATATGGGGCGGTGAAAACCACCAGGATTTTCCAGTACTTTATGAATCACCCGGTAATGTTTTTCAGATGTGTTGTGTGCTCGCAATTTATTTTTATTTAAAGTTTATATTACTTGTTTATTTCTTGCCTTGTTGATTGTTATAGAATTAAATACTTTTTGAGTCGAAATAACAATTGGCTAAACTTACAATGATGCATATTTTAAAACGATTTTATGTTTTAATGTTTTACTGATTAGGGGTCACTATCATGACTGATTGTGACTAATGATAAATTAAGTAAAGCAAAGGATATTTGTATGCTACGTTTCCGTCCTGACCCGGTTTACTCTTCCTGACCTGGTACAGTCAGGTTCCCCTAAGCTCAGCATATTGATGCTATGTTTCGTGGGGACACCTTATCACCCCAGGACATTGTACGATAGAACTCTCGTTCTCAAATCGTTTCCAGAACCTGACTTCCAAGTAGCTGGATTTCAGGAGCATACCACAACTCGAGTTGTCTAACATTTGTGTGTGAGCGAAGTGACATGATATCACAATTTAAATAACATTTTGCTATGGACTTTTTACAATTTATCTTAAATCTAGCATTTGGTAGCAACAGATTAAGTTTATTTGTAGATAATAAATATGTTGATGAATAAAAAATTCCTTAATCTTCAATCCTACTTAAAAAGAGTTTTGAGTACATGATATTAGAACTTTGCTGTCTGTATATAAGTATGCAAAATCCTTCACTGACTCAGATCTTATTCTCCTGCTTCCTATATAGCCAGGAACCTGAAATTTGGCAGAAAGCTTCTTTAGGTTGTACTTGGAAAAAATAACCCATTGGGATTTCGATTAATTGCGGTGCCTAAGGGGCTGAAAACAGATGAAATCCCTGAAATAGCGCCACATATGCGCCTGATGGCGACAGTTGGAACTAAAAAAAATATATTGTTGTGCTACAATTGGAACTAACATATTGTGGTGCGCAATAACGCCACAGATTAACCTGGTGGCGACAATTGAAACTAAAATATTATTCTGCATAATAACGCCACATATTAACTGTTGCTACGTTTTGAAGAGTTTCGTTAACATTTTTCGTTATATTACTCAAAAATCATTCTGTTATTCGTTACGTAACGCATAACGTTTTCCAGCACTGCTTATATGTCGTAAATATTTATAAATACAAAGTGATATTTTAATTTCTCCTCGTTCCCATTAATAACCAAATCAATTTGAAAGAATAAATTAAAAGAGAATGAAAAAAAAACACGTTAATATAGGATAAAACAAGATAAGAGTACCGTATTGTCCGGCGTATAAGACGACTGGGCATATAAGACGACCCCCAATTTTTCCAATTAAAATATAGAGTTTGGGATATACTCGCCGTATAAGACTACCCCTCTTCCAACGCACACCAAACAAAAATTAAAAAAACATCAGATTTGATTTCAATATGGTAATTTTAATTCAAATGCTTACGACATGCAGATACTTAGCAGGAAACTGTCACTTATAAACATAATGCTGTTTGTCATCAAAAGCATAAAACAGTGCAAACATAAAACAGTGCAAGTGGATTAAACTTTTCCTTTAAAAGCGATGTACCTTACCGGCGATTGGCTGGTTGTTGTATACAACTCCTACTTGGATTGGTCAGCTCTCCCTGTCTCCAAGTAACTGTAGCTTTGTTTATTCTGGTGCATTATTTTAATGCTACATTTTTTTAGAATTTCACTAAATTCATACTATTTCTTAACTGTAGCCTTGTTTATTCTGTCCCCGCTCTATCTCTTTTTTTCCATACCCGGGCGTCCCGGACGCCTGGAGCTTGCTCCGTCCTTCACTTACACCTTCCCGATGAGGCGCCCCCTCACCTCGTCATCGGGACCGCGTTAAGTCACTTCTTTCCATGAATCCTCGTGAGTGGATTTTCTTCTACCGTACTTGTACAGCGCCGTCCTTGCTACTTTCATACGGTTGCCGCATACGGCGGAGATGCGGCCGCGGCCGATTTTGAGCTCCCCCCACCATATGCGGCGACCGCAGATTCTCCAGTTCGGCTCGGAGGTTTCAGCACCCGGCGTATAAGACGACCCCCGACTTTTGAGAAGATTTTCCTGGTTTAAAAAGTCGTCTTATACGCCGGACAATACGGTACTTCTATTGCTATTATAGCAACCGGATTTTTTAAGACGTTCATCTAGATCAGTGGTTCCCAACCTTTTTTCACTTGCGAACCCCTTGACAGCCCATTTTCGTAAATGTATCCAAAATATTAGTAAGATGTTTGTAATTACTGTAGTTGCTGTTATGTCACTTTTATACGTTGTAAGTGAAAATAAATGGGTCAATAATGGGATTGAAATGATGAGTTGAACAAACAACGTACGTGTATATAGATATTTACCGTGTCGTCAAAGACTGTTTAGGGAGGGATAACGAGGGCTTTTCTCATGATCAAATAACGAATATCCCTGTAGCAATGAATTATTTTGACAACTTTTACCCTGTCTTTCGTCTTACACTGTTGACATACGTCCCTTTTTCCGCCATTACTCAATGTTTTTCGCGTTTCTCCGAATGTCCTTCCCTGTACTCCCAGGGGTACGCGTACCCCAGGTTGGGAATCGCTGATTTAGATGTTGGACATTAGTTGACATTAGGCTTGAAGTTTAGAAATATAAGTAACAAAACTATAATTATTTATGATACATTATTTATGGTATTCTTAGGTTTAACAAAGAATACTGTGTAAAACTGAATTTTAGAATTTTTTTTTTTTTTTTAAACAAATCAGAAAGTTATAATTTCAACATAGCATCCTAAAAGTCAAACAAAATGGTCAAATCTTTAAAAAAAAAAGTTGTAGAAACTTCAAAGGAAAGGAAAGAAACACAAAACATAATTAAAGGCCTTTATAATCATAATGATAATAATAAATATACAAAAAAATAAATCAAGAAAAATCAAGTTATATCAGAATATAAATATGCCTACCCTTTCATTCCTCCGATATAGTGTTTCAGAATTTGTCTGTAATAAATTAAAATTGTTTAATATAGAAGGCGACATCTTGAATAAATGTCTCTTACAACCTCCAGAATGATATGTTGAATTTACGCTGTTATAAATCTAAGGCATCAAGTGCAATAGTTGCAATGGTGAAGCATCTACTAATTATTTTTAAGTTCAAATTTCAATGATCTAATTTAACATCATAGGTCTTGCAAATTAAGTTTTTTTTTTTTTTTATTTTCTATCCAATTCAAATTTTACAGTCCTAATAGGGAAATTTCCCTGTCAGTAGGTTCTGGAGTTTAATGTTCACAATCTGATTAATTTATATATAGTAATAATACAATTTACATATAATCTATATATCTACGTAGTACAATCTATAAAAATTTAAAACACTTATTTCGAGATATATCCACTCTAATGTGAAAATACAGATATGCATATATGTCTCTGTATCTTTGTATAGTATATACACACACACACAGGACCGTAAAATGCATATATGTGCATGTTCAAGTTTACCTATATTATAATATATATTAATATCATAAAAGTAAAAGAAATAAAAGGATATGTTTTACAGTATTTCTAACGGTACGATTTCCTGGGTGTTTTTTCTTTTTTTCTTTTTTTTTTTATAGCTAATTATAGTTCATATGAAGATTTCTAAAATAACAAATCATCCCGGGAATCTGGGACAGCTATTTCACCCTTCATCAGCCAGATTTCTCCTTGATGAAATAGTTTTAATAAGGCTGATAAAGCTGTTCCAGATTCCTGGAATGATAGCTCAGGGTGCGAGAATCTTTATTTATGTTCTTTTTTAATTTTTTTCACTAATCTATATGCATGCACGTTTATATTATCTCGGAATAGAAAATTGATGTTGGAGGTGTAGATTTTATCATGACAGCTGATCGAGGACGTGTTATTGATTTCTCTGTTCCGTTCCATCGTTCTTATCATGCGATTTTGTACCAAAAACGAGATAAACGGAACAGCCGATGGCCTTCTGACAGCCTGAAGATATACACCAAAGAATTTCAACCAAACGTTTGGCTCCTGGGCTGTCTGTTGTTGGGAATTACGGCTCTGTTTGTGGTTGTGGCTCGATATAGAAACTTTCAAGACTTACAAGGGAAAGATAAAGGTGAACCATGGCGTTGGAGTTATGCAATCTTCTATTTATTAAGTTCCCCATTTGCAGGTATTTAATTTCACTTTGTATGTATTTTCGTTAATTTCGTACTGTCCTCCAAATGAAAGTTGGCCGGCGGAAGTTTGAACTGCGCAGCCCTTCCGGTAGCTGATCAATTATGTTTTCCTGTCACAATGGACGCCGTCGTCTGTTTTCACTGAGAAAGACATGTTGATAACGCCAAATTAAAACTTCTCTCGACTATTTAGCGTTATTTCAATATCAGTTGCTAACAATAAGTATTTATATAAATAAATAAATATATATTATTTCTAAATACAATGCTCTTTTGCAAAGTAACAAGCGATTACCGTAATGGCGGCGTCCTGTCATAAAATCAGACGGAAGTGCCTGACCAGACTAATCGATCATACATGCGCAGATCTCACAAAAACAGGGCGGCCATCTCTCATTTGGAGGACAATAGTGGGGGGATCCATTTGTTGAATTTCCTCTTTTGGAAGGGCACAAGAAATGATCCTCAAATAGGAATATTTCTATAAAATATTTTGCATTAAACAGTTGTAGTTTATTTCTGTACAATTTAGGAGCAAAAAATACTGGAAATTCTTGTTAAAATTTAAAAATTTCAAATTTTCCAGAAATTTTCAGGAGCAGGTCACAGATATTTAAATATACTTAAATTGCATGTAAGTGTTATTCATAAAAGTAGAAAGGAAAAAAAAATATTTATCTAATACAGTTTATCTAACAATATAAACAGTATTTGACAACGTATATACAATGTAATCATTACGTAGATGCCATAAAATTTAAATCAGCATTCATTCTGACATCTCTTTTACAGGGTATACTTGAAATGTGCTGCCGAACTTACAGCTTGTATTCAATCATGCAAAACAAGGAATAAATGTCAAGGAATAAACATGGGTCTGGAAATGCTTTATTTCCAAGATATGAACGATGAAACGATACAGAGGTGTTGGCTATACAGTCGCTCAGTTTCGCACAAAGTGCTCCACCGGCCGCAATGCACGCAACACAACGTCGTGCCATCGACTGCCGAACAGTCGAAGATGCCAGGTGCACGTCGAATTCTGTTTCACCCATCGACTAAGCGATCATGCAGTGCATGGGCGTCAGGTATTACCGGTATGGTAATGCTTTAAGATAATGAACCGGTGTGGTTAAGCTAATCACTAATGCTTTAAGATAACCTCATACGAAATAGTCCAGACGGTTTAAATCAGAGGAACGAGCAGGCCATGTCACGATTACTGAGAAGCAATTTAATGACTACGATACGACGTAAAGGCCAACACCTCTGTATCGTTTCATCGCTCATATCTTGGAAATAACGCATTGCCAGACCCATTATGTTTATATGACAACTAGCTGTACCGAGCAAGCGTTGCAATGCCACTCAAAGAAAGAAAGGGCTCGGTGAGAAGGGGCCGTAAATATAAGGTCCCGGTGTCGATCGGGGATGGAACACTTAGGCCCTTGTGTCACCATCCCCCCACCCAAGTGTGGTGTCCCTTCTCCCCATAGGAGAGCGAATTTTTCCCTTTTTGCAATTGACATGGGGGGCCCGAGAAGGGGCCCTAAATATAAGATCCCGGTGTCGATCGGGAATGGGACACTTAGGCCCTTGTGTTGCCTTCCCCCCCACCCAACTGTGGTGTCCTGCCCCCAACATGAGAGCGAATTTTTCCCTTTTTGCAATTGATTTGGGGGGCCCGAGAACGGGCCCTAAATATAAGGTCCCGGTGTCGATCGGGGGTGGGACACTTAGGTCCTTGCGTTGCCATCCCCCCACCCAGTGTGGTGTCCCTGCTCCCCCATAGGAGAGCGAATTTTGCCCTTTTTACAATTGACTTTGAGGGGGGGGTCTGAAGAGGGGCCTCAAATATGGGTGTGGGACAC
>JAFIDM010059735.1:0-22495 GCA_023159025.1 Thereuonema tuberculata | reverse complement strand
TGTGTTGGCTAAAGAACTTATCAATTGCAACCTCGTGTCTCGTTGCCTCGTATCTTAACAATTCAAAGCTAAAAATAATAATTTTTCACAAACAATAGCAACGTTTGCAACAGAAAGTAAAGAAGAGGCTGACAACGCAGGAAATGAAATTGAAACATCCAAGGTCTCGACCGGGATTTGAACTCGGGTACCGGCGCACTGGTCTAAAGGTACACCGCCGACTAAGATCGCACGACTACGCCGGCACGGCCGTTTATCTCTAAGATTTGGTTATTCGCTAAAGCCAAGTCACCATCTATTCTATATATTTGGTTACTTTGATTCCAAATATAATAATTAGCTCCCTCCCTACAGAGTGGCTGTAATCCAGCATAAGGTGATAGGTCACCATGAAAGATTCTACATCTTAAGAACTTAAATCTATAGGACTTTTTGAATTATTCTCTAATTTTTTTTCAATTACCATTTTTTTTTAATTATTTAAATGTTGAGATCTACTGAATACAAACAGCAAAACTGGATGAAGAAAAAAGATTAATAAAAATTAGATAGTCTTTAAATATGACTATAAATTTTTAAAAAGATCGATTAGTCATTCAAATTTCTTAGAAACACATCCAGAGCACCCCTAATAGTTAATGATTAGTTGATCTGCACGCTCATAGGGAAGTACGCTTCAACATAACGTCGTTCTACTCTTTTTAATTCATGATGAGATATTGTTTTCAAAAAATATTTTAATTAATACACGTATTATCTTATGATATTATTCGATCTCAGGGTCTAATATGTAAATGGAATAAACAATATATGAAAAAAAATTATTACTTCAATATCTCTGGCATTTTAACATTTTATTATAGATATTATATCGTTTTATTGTTCTGAAAATTTGCTTATTTAAGTGCAAATTCTGAAGTAAGGAGTCTATTTCTACTAAAATTATTAGATATCTTATGTTCGTCTGAAGTATTTGCTCAATATTACTATAATGTATCAAAATAAACATAACATTTGAGTTCACGAGACAAACAGTTAACAATAGGAAAAGGGAACTCGCGTTCTCTGATTCAACAATTGCTTTATATCTTTTTTTAGCATATTTATCTAAGAAATCAATTTGTGTGTGGGTGTGTGTTTGTGTTCAAATAAAGTTCAAAACAATGAAGGATTCTACCTGAAACTATGTTACATATTCAATTTTTACTGCATTCTGTCTAAAGCCAAATACTTTTATGAAATGTAGTATCTAAGTATTTCCAAAATAAAAGCCGTAATGTCTTGATAACATTTCGTTTTCAGTTTTCAATCCTTATGTAATAGTGAATAAACAATCTAATTTCTAATTAATATCATAATCTCACTATGAAGTGAACCAATAACAGATTAAACTACGACCCCAGTGAATGAAATAAGATCAAGGGTCATTCCGAAAGACTTTTGATTCAAATAGCTACAACTGGAGCGTGTGCAGTATTTGCATCTCACCATCGAGAAGTTCCTCAAAAGATTTAAAGCATATTGTCTTTTAAATTAGTTTTATCTTGAAATGTACTTATCAGTGGTTTTTTTTTTTTTTCAACCGCCAAAATTCTATTTTTATATGAAAATATTTGCTAAATATTAAGAGAAAAACTTTCCTTTTCTGAGAACAGTAATTACGTCCGCATTAAATTACTTCAATAGTTTGACATTCAAATAGTTTTAATGATACTGAATCACTAATAAATTCAGTATTTAATGTTTTGTTTCGTAGGATTTGTTTATAGGGTTTTTTTGTAATTTTCTGGCGCTTATTTATAGATTTCAAATACAAAAGTTAGATGCTCTAGTTGTTCCATGTGCACATTACGCTTCAGGAAGTCATCCAGATCATACTACAAGACAAACTGACTTTATGAGCATTATCTTTCTACCAATTCGAATAAAAATGCTTTCATTGCAGAAAAGTAAAAAATTATTTTCATCAACCAGAAAACGCCTGCTAACGAACTCAATCCTACCGAGATAGTTTCAATCCATTCCTCTTAATACAAATGACCCACCACTAGCTTTAATTTTATTTCGAAAATTCTGTTGAAAGTTTACGACAAAAACAACCATCTAGGAACTTATAAAATAGTTTTTTGCATTTTTATCTTTTAAGTTGAACGGAAAATTTGAAATAAAAGACTAAAATGTTTGAATGGACAGGAATTCATGTTTCCCAAAACCAAGACAAAATCTTTAACAGCTACTTCTTGAACTTAGAAAGCAATTTGTTATGTAAAGAATTAAAATATATTTTGAGTAGTTACAACTTACAAAGATGTATATATTTTAAAAGGAATTGAAAACGAAATTAAAAAAATTACTTATCAACTTATATAATTGGCTAAGTTCGTCTGTCTGTCTATTTGTCTGTAACTCATATAATTAAGCTATTAAGATCGATATAAGGTTCTCAATGGTATCACTGAATCAAGGGTACTCAAATTAGATGAAATATTAGTTCATTTTGTCATTCCATGTTGTTTCCATGAAATTTTATCCTTGGAAACTGACCTAGACAACTGAAAATATACGTTCAAAACCAAATAATTTTGTTATCACTACACCGATTTTAATGAAATTTGGCCTACTTACTCAGTTTCTTACGCTGATTTTGAAACTCAAAACCATTTTTCCCGTAGAAGCTTCGTTCACAAGTTAGCGCAGTATTTAGATTATACAAAGGTGAGTTTTAAATGCCTTTCGGCGTTATGAGTCAAAAACAATAATTATTCTTTAGATAAATTAAACTTTAGACATGTTTGGTATTTCGTTTTTCTTTTTGGGTGGAAAATCGTCGTTTAGATTAAACTCTCTATATTACAGGTAAAAAGCTACGAAGTACACCTAAATTGGTCTGATAAACATTAAAAAAAAACAAAAAACAAATCAATTTATCAATCGAATCAAATGTATATATATATAAATAACAATTTATTTAATTTGCTAATTTCGTCTGTCTGTCTCTCTGTCCGTCTGTCTGTAACTCGATATAATTAAGCTATTAAGATAGATCCAAGGTTCTCAATGATACCATTCAATCAACGGTACTGAAATTGGATGAAATATTAGTTCATTTTGAACTAATTTTTTAGATAAATTAAACTTCAGATACGGTTAGTATTTCGTTTTTTTTTGGGGGGTGTAAAATGATCATTTGCATTAAACTCTCAGGACCTATATTACAGGTGTACAGGTAAGAAGAACACCTAAATAGGTCTGATAAACATTAAAAAAAAATTTCAAATCAAATTATCAATCGAATCAAATATATAAATATCAACTTATTTAATTTGCTAATTTCGTCTATCTGTTTGTCTGTACGTCTGTCTGTAACTCGATATAATTAAACTATTGAGATAGATCCAATGGTTCTCAATGATACCATTGAATCAAAAGTACTCAAATTGGATGAAAATATTACTTCATTGTATCATTCCATGTTGTTTCCATGAAATTTTATTCTTGGGAACTGACCTCGCCAACTGAAAGTCTAACAAAAAATACGTTCAAAAGCAAATAATTTTGTTACCACTGCATCAATTTTAATGAAATTTGTTTAAACTGATTTCGAAACTCAAAACCTTATATTTGATAGTTCATAATAAAAATGATTTTTCAGATTTTTTTTATGCCTGTCGTTCGACATGCTTTGCTGCTAGTATACATATATATTGGGTGGGTTCGTCTGTCTGAATGTATGTCTGTCTCTAACTCGATATAATTAAACTATTAAGATAGGTCCAACGGTTCTCAATGGTACCATTGAATCAAGTGTACTCAAATTGGTTGATTAGTTTATTGTGTCATTCCATGTTGTTTCCATGAAATTTTATTCTTGGGAACTGACCTCGACCACTGAAATTCTAACAAAACGTACGTTCAAAACCAAATAATTTTGTTACCACTGCATCCAGTTTAATGAAATTTGGCATACCTAGTCAGTTGTTTACGCAGATTACGAAACTCAAAAGAATTTTTGCCGTAGAAGTTTCGTTCACAAGTTATCACAGTATTTAGATTACACTTACTTTATATTTGATAGTTGATAATAAAATGATTTTTCAGAGTTTTTTATGCCTGTCGTCCGACAGGCTTTGCTGCTAGTTTATTAAAAATTATTAAACATATATAATATTGAATCACTCGGTTGTTACATTTTTTTAACAATTATTTGAAAATACCTACCAAAGTTATCATATGAAGGTGTTTTTATCTGATTCATTTTCAATAAATTTTAACATTTTCGATTTTTATTAATTTAAAAAAAAAATAATACAAGACCGTTGAATCGAAAACACTTTGCAGTTAGTAGTTTTCATATACTATCATTAATAGAAAAGCTGAATTCCAGGAAAGTGTGTAGGCCTATTTGATAAATTATCTATTTAAAGAAATTTAAATCACAATGCACCATAATAAAGGATTTCCACCCCGCGCTTTCATCGACGGAAATCTGGGAAGACTGTTTCAAATAAAAAGGTTATTTTTTTTTAATATTCTAGTTTGGGAACCATTTTCGATAGCGGACGTGGGATCCTTAACTCTGAGCTGAGGTTAAATATGACTGAGGACTCCTAAGGAGGTAGAAATGGTTGTCTCAGATTCCCATCAGTGATAGCTCAGGATATAAATCGTTTATTGATTGTTTGTTTTTAAATTTAATACCTGCACATCAACTGTTTTTTTTATTTAATTATGTATTTGCTTTTTCTATTTATAGATTTTAAAGTGAATATCATGAGCAATCCATCTCCAAAACATATGCTCCTATATTAGATGACGATCCCATTTATTAATTTTAGGTTTCTGATAATAATGTTTGTTTTTTTATCAAAACTTCTTTACTAAAATACGTTTTGTTTGTTTTATTCTTAACAAGCAAAAAAAGGAATGTCTATTTTTCTTTATACAGAATTAAATTTGATTCAAATATTTTGACGAATAGAAACCGTTTTTAAGACATTTTTTTGCAATTTTTTTTTCTTTTAGCTTAAATCAGATGTCTGCAACATTACATTACAACATTAGGAAGTCTGAAGGTCAATATTTTTATAAAAGTTCTAACGGAGAGCCGAAGCTTCCCATCCTTCAACTCCTCAACCATTAGTATATATTAAGAATTAATGACTTCGTAATGTCATTTATAATAATAATAATTACCAATACATGTAATTTACATAAACTTCAAATTATGGAATAATGTCAAGTTGTGTTTCATACAAAACGAATGTTGCTATTGCAAATTATGACATTTTTCAAGTTATGTGTTGGTAGCAAAGTAACGGCTCAAATTTGATTTTAGCTTTGATACTGCCGGGCAGCAACAAATATACCACATGTGGCCCGAGGGTAGCGGATTGTGACCACTACCTTACACTAAGAATAACTGAAAAAATAAATTGCAAAATCATTTAAAAATTCTACCGAAGAAGCCGTAGAATATCCTGGGGACAGATACTGAGGTCGTTTCCCGGGAACTTCTTCACGAAATCATTAAGGAATGATTTCAGACCGGAAGAGAAGGATGAAACAACCGCAGCAAAGATGAAACAAACGATACCGGGATTAGAACTCGGTTTCCGACATATCATCCTCATGGCAGACCGTCGTCTAAACCACCGGGCCATACCAGAACGGCAAATGACACTGTAGATATATAATCTATGATGTACAATGGCTTTATATTATTGGGAGGAGAGCCCTTCTAATTACTTTTTATGGCTTATAGTAACCTACTGGGACTAGTGTCCATGCCCTGTCTTCACTCGCTATAACTGTTAGAAGCCATTTGAAAATATGGTGAACGAAATGGAATGAGCTACGGACGAGTATGTAATGGCCAGTGTTATCAATAATGGCCAACACCTGCAAGATTTGTACAATACTATGTACTAAATTGCGATCCTCATTCTCTCATGATAATCCATGATCATGACTTCTATCAGCGATACTAGCGGAGTATAGTGTGCAAAGAGTCACATGGTTACAGGACTAGCTTTTTATTTTTTAAATACTTGCTATGAATATAATGTTGATAACATACATACGGACACATTCACATAGATTGTCTGATATGAATGCCTCTCTCCACAATGAGTTTAGACTAAAATACCATCTCTTTCTTACTCAGTTTGGTCATTAAGATATGAGACAAGTATTTAGCTCTTTGTTAGCATGCAAATAAATCTGTAGCGTTGGCTCATTAGATACTTTTTGATCTTTGCGGTTTTTGTATTTGTAAATATAATAAATAATGCTTGAAAACAAATTAATGACTTCATATATGATATTGGTAGGATTTTAGTTGATCAATTTAATTTTTATTCTATTATTATTCTGACGGTATTTTTTCCTCCATCGTTTATTTTTTTTTATTCCGTGACACTCACTGCCCTTCTTTGCCCACATTGTAGATAGCTGTGAGAATTTGGGCTGAAATGGCAGTCAATTTGTGTTGTTTGAGAATATGCCATTTACCTAATTTTATCAATTTGGATTGCAAGCATTCATTTTATGTATGACTTCCATTGAAGATTATTATTATTTAAGTTGAAATGTACTGACTCCATTATTTCCTTTAAATATTTTCTTTTCTTAGCATTTTGTTCGCTTGCTAATTTCATTTCTCATAATTATCATGTAATTATGCTGTTAACATAGGGGTGCTGCAAGTTCAGCATCGATGCTAATAGGCGATTCCTATTGTCAAAATGCTTGTTTCGTTAAAGTTATAAATTTCAATTATATTGTGACAATACTAATAATAATCTTTAAATAAGAGAATGGGTCCCGAGAGGAAAAAATCTTTTCGGACGCACATAAATCATACAAAAGCTAGAAGCTTAAATAGATGATGGAAATTAAAAAAAAAACTGAGTATTCATGAATTAAATAATTTTGTAAATAAGGAACTACATTGTATGGCTGAAATTGAAAAAAAAATAAATAAGTAAATAAATTGTTTAGAAATTATCTAGCTCAACAAATATTTATAGGCCTACTGCAATGTTTAACATTTTACTGAAACTGAATGAGTTTTATGTGAGTTTCCTATCACATCGTTATTTAATGTAAAGATACATAACAAGCCTGGTGGTTTTTAGGTCGGCAAGTTTCGTATTACCTCAACAGTTCAACCAGATGGTTAGTCTTCATTATGTTTATTCATACTGTTTTCAAAATATGCTTTCTTTTTGAAGGATGGTTAGTTTTATGTTCTTTGTATCTTCATTTTAACAATACATTATCCCATCAAAACTTGTACGCCATTTTCTAGTACAAATTCAAATATACAACATCAGAATCTATTTCAACTTTCTCTATAGAAAGTAAAAGTACAATTACAAATTTCAATTACATTATTATCAGGAAAATCATTTTAAACAACCAATTATTTTCTATTTTATTTCTTCTTTCTATTTTCAATCTGTTAGTGTTCCACACTTTTGTTTGTTTTCCGCTTTGGAAGTTTAATTGTATACATTTTATTGAAATCAAAAATAGAAATTATTATGATTTGTTGCTATTTCCTTAATAATTGCCAATTGTTAATTTATTCCCAATTTCCTTTTAGATTTGCTGTATTTATTCCTGATAGTTGATCAATGATACAGAGGAATTAATCTAAAGATATAAATCACCATCATTTTGTTTATGTTTAAGAAAATAGTAACTAACTAAATTTAGTAATAATAACCTGCGTGACTTTAAAAAGATAGTTCACCCTTGGTTTATTGCATTCTTCATTTTCTTATTTAATACACTTATTGTATTTTTTTTTCCTTTTTAATGAATTTATTTATTTTACAAAGAAATGTTATCAAGACATTTGGCGAAAACAGTTCCTAGTGGGCTGCATATCCCTCCGTGACAACGAACGACCAGGACAGCCACAGAAAGTGACTGACAGTGTTATGGCGCATGTGGATGAGTTGATTAGAGGTAACCGGCGTCTGACAGTGGAAACATACCGCCTCCCCCCCAACAAAAAAAATCAAGGCCATACAGAACAGTGTGGGTAAGGTAATGATGACACTGTTCTTTGATCAACATGGCCCACTTCTCATCGAGTTTCTGGAGAACTTTGAATGTCGTCGCTATATCAACACGCTCACGAAGTTACGGTGAGTAATAAAGGCAAAACGCCCTGGACTGCTCTCGGAGGGTGTCATTTTACTCCATGACAATGCCCACCCGCATACTGCCGAAGTTGTCAGCACTACCATGCAGAAATTCAGGTGGGAAGTGCTAACGCAACCCCCCTACAGCCCTGACATGTCGCCTTGTGATTTTCACGTGCTTGTGGAGTTGAAACGTGCTCTCAAAGGCAAACGATTCATATCGGACGATGACGTGAAGGACACAGTTGAACAATGGTTCCAGCAGCTACCCAAGGACTTCTTCCTCAGGGGCATTCAGCGTCTCGTTTCACAGTGGGATAAGTGTCTCAACAGGTGTGGCAACTACTTGTAGTTCACTCAATGTTAATGTGCTTTTCCACCAGGTGTTCGGTTTTTAAATGACTGACCCTTATAGATTTGATCCCTCAGAGATCAAATCTCGGGTCATTACTATTTTTGTTACATACTAATTCAATTTTCAAATACATTAAATATTCTGAAATTTTTGCATATGCTGACGATTTTATTGTTTGTAATGCTGACAATAATAATATTAATATAAAAAAATAATATACAAAAAGATTTCAATAGAATTATAAAATGGCCACATGATTATAAAATGAAGATTAACTTCAAAAAAACTAAATTATTAACTATTAAAAAGAAACAAAAGATTACATAGTACATCTAAAATTATTTTTCATTCTTTTAAATGTATTCATAAAAATCAGCATAAAAAGAATATGTGTAACTGTGGTAGAATTGAGGTAAAAGAAAAAAATAAATATTTAGGATTAATTACAAATAATAAGTTTATCTGGAATGACCATCTAGTTCCCTATTTCTTAACGTGGGGCGTACGCTCCACAAGGGGGCAATTTGATTGTTAAGGGGGCAATTCGAAAATGGAGCAATGTTTTATTTCTTTATTTTTTTTTGTTGTGAAAGTAAAAAAAATATTAGCAATCTTTTGTCGACGCTATCATAAATTATGAACGTAATAATTGGATTCATTAAATAAAACAGAAATTAATCGCACAAAATTTCAATCACAAAACTATTAAATTTAATTTTTGTTGACTTTAAAACCAACACTGAAGAAGAACAAATACACATACTAAAAAAATACAGAATCTTATATATTAACAAAAATTTATTTCTAACATAATAATTAAAAAAAATTAAAATCATAAGTAATTCAAATATTTATAAAAGCTTACACAATGCAAGAAGGAATTTTACAAACATTTTTAACTCTGAATCTCCCAAAAACAATTATGGATTTAGAAACAAAAATTGAATTATTAATATTTTTGTTAACCAAATTTCCAAAAATATCCTCAAAACAATAAATTATAAAGAATCAACTTATATAATTTGCTGATTTCGTCTGTCTGTCCGTGTGTCTGTTTGTAACTCGATGTAATTAAGATATTAAGATAGATCCAAGGTTGTCAATGGTACCATTCAATCAAGGATACTCAAATTAGATGAAATATTAGTTCATTTTGTCATTCCATGTTGTTTCGATGAAATTTTAACTAGAATTGAAACAAAAGATACGTTCAAAACCAAATAATTTTGTTACCTCTGCACCGATTTTAATGAAATTTGGCATACAGTTTTTTATGCTGATTTTCAAACTCAAAACCATTTTTGCCGTAGAAACTTCGTTCACAAGTTAACGCAGTATTTAAATTAGACAAAGGTGAGTTTTAATGCCTTTCGTCGTTATGAGTCAAAAATAATAATTGTTCTTCAGATAAATTAAACTTTAGATTTCGTTTTTGGTAATTCAGTTTTTCTTTTTGGTGGAAAATGATCCTTTAGATTAAACTCTCAGAACCTATATTACAAGTGTACAGGTAAGAAGTACACCTAAATAGGTCTGATAAACATTAAAAAAAAAATTCAAATCAAATCATCAATCGAATCAAATATATATATATACTAGCTGTACCCGGCATGCATTGCAATGCCACTCAAAGAAAGAAAGGGCTCATGAGAAGGGGCCGTAAATATAAGGCCCCAGTGTCGATCGGGGGTGGGACACTTAGGCCCCTGTGTCGCCATCCACACCCAAGTGTGGTGGACCTGTCCCCCATAGGAGAGCGAATTTTTCTCTTTTTCCAATTGACTTAGGGGCCCCGAGAAGGGGCCCTAAATATAAGGTCCCGGTGTCGATCGGGGGTGGGACACTTAGGCCCTTGTGTCGCCATCCCCCCACCCAAGTGTGGTGTCCCTGTCCCCATAGGATAGTGAAGTTTTCCCTTTTTGGAATTGACTTGTGGGGGGGGGGGCGAGAAAGGGCCCTAAATATAAGGTCCCGATGTCGATCGGGGGTGGGACACTTAGACCCTTGTGTCGCATTCCCCCCACCCAAGTGTGGTGTCCCTGCCTCCCATAGGAAAGCGAATTTTTCCTTATTTGCAATTGACCTGGGGGGCCCGAGAAGGGGCCCTAAATATAAGGTCCCGGTTTCGGTCGGGGTGGGACACTTCAGCCTTTGTGTTGGCTTCCTCCCATCCAAGTGTGGTGTCCCTGCCCCCCATAGGAGAGCGAATTTTTCACTTTACACAACATTTGTATAGTTCTTATTTTGACCACCAGATGGATATTGGGTTTTTCAGGGCTTTTACCCCTTTTCAACCCCTTTGGGGGGGGGGGGGTCCGGGTTCTAAGGTAGCCTATCTTTTCCGCAGTGTCCTAAAGAGTAATTCTGCAAAGTTTGGTCCAGATAGGTCAAAGGGCCTAGGAGTGTACAAAGGACAAAAAAAGAAACAAAGAAACAAAGAAAGAAAGATACATTAATTTTTATATATATATATGTATATATAAATTGGCTAAGTTCGTCTGTCTGCCTATCTGTCTGTCGGTAACTCGATATAATTAAGCTATTAAGATAGATCTAACGGTTCTCAGTGCTACCATTGAATCAAAAGTACTCAAATTGAATGAAAATGTTAGTTCATTGCATCATTCCATGTTGTTTCCATGAAATTTTATTCTTGGGAACTGACCTCGACAACTGAAATTCTAACAAAAAATACGTTCAAAAGCAAATAATTTTGTTACCACTGCATCCATTTTAATGAATTTTGGCATAATTACTCAGTTGTTTACGCTGATTTCGAAACTCAAAACCATTTTTGCGATAGAAGCTTCGTTCACAAGTTAGTACAGTATTTAGATTACATTTACTTTATAATTGATAGTTGATAATACAGTAAAACTCGTTAAGTCGTCACTCCGCTTAAGTCGTCGTTTTCCTTTGGTCCCGACAAGGTCGCATAGACAATAATGTAAAATAACCCTCTTTTACTCGTCACCAATTTTAATTCTACTCCGGATAACTCATCACCCTCAAAACCGGCGAAAAGCATCTTTATTCTCAATTTTGCCTGTTATCTTTTCAGTCCCGCCCCTTCTCTCTAAAAAAGCCTAGCCTTTACGGGGAATTTTCACTTGGGAAATTCACTTGGGAAATTACACACTTATCGCTGCGACTCTTGTCAAGAGTAGATGTTTTTCTTGACCGCTACTGAGTTTGATTTCATTTCATAGCGAGTAAGCCCCGAAAATTTAAAATCGATCTAAATTGTTTTTCTTCCTCCAACTGTAACTGCATTTCTTCACCCTTTAGATCAAGGGATAATTCTTGACTTTAAACAAAAGTACAAAAAAATGCTTGTAAAGGACATGATAAAAGCCTTGGATAGGAACGAAAAGCTAGAAGTTTCGGTTTTGGATACGATAATATGTGCACAAAAGTTGGAGTTCCATTTCATTACAAAGTGTTTCGAATTGTTACCAGTAATCAGCACCTTCATCAATCAACACTGTTGCATTATTGTAATGCCAGTAAAAGAAAATAAAATGTGGTAAGTATAAAGTATAAAAAGTATATAAGTACATCTGCGTTAGGATTAATGATATAACTGCACCTGTTCCACAGTAGATTCCACGATACCTAGTTGTATGATCTCGCTTATTACTTCACTAAGAACATTGTCAGGACTCATAACTTCTTCGTACTGCTGCATCATTCGAATTCCTACTATTGATGGGAATAAGAAAATTTTTTTTTTTTATTTTCCATTCATTCATTTGCATGTATTGATTTCTGAAAATCTTGTTTTTCTCACCGAATCATACAGCAATTCATAAAAATATTGTATTTCAGTGTTTTGGTTTTTTTTGAAAAATGCCCACTCCGCTTAAGTCGTCACTCCGCTTAAGTCGTCAAAAATATTCGTCCCTTGAGTGACGACTTAACGAGGTTTTACTGTAAAATAATTTTTCAGATTTTTTTTATGCCTGTCGTCCGACAGGCTTTGCTGCTGGTTAAAAATATTAATAAGTAATAATATTATAGATGGTAAGATTAAGTTGTAAAAATAATGTAAAAAAAAATAAATTATAAGTAATTGAAAGTTTTTAACTTATTCTAATAATTGTATTAGATTAGAATAAATAATTTTTAAAAATGAAGTAATATAGTTTATCACAAATTGTAATCAATTTTCAGAAGCTGCTGTCAATTACAGAAGCTGCCGTTTCTCATATCAATTGTTGCGATTGTTGTTATTGTTGCTAATGAGATTTTAATGTTACTTGTACCCAGACAAAACGGGAATATAATTCTTCTGATCTTGATCAGAGGACTAAAAGTGGCATCACTTGACTAGTTTCAGGCAGTGCCTGCTGCTTAAGTGGAACCACTATGCCATGGCACTACCAAGATTTATAATTTAACTATAAATTACTATATTAAAGAATAAAAGTTTGTTTCCATAGTCGATACGGCCCCAATTTTGTTATGACAAGTTGCAAAACATGTTTAATAGAAGAATAGAAGAATAGAACCGCGGCCATTTAATACTTCGCGAATAACTCGCATAGTCAAAAGCAATTTTTAGATTTTTTATATTTTATTAATATTTTTATATTTTTTAATAAACATAAAGCCCATTTTTTTCTTGTATTTGTAGAAAACATAATTAAATCTTACGTTGCGTTGGTCAAAACCTAAGGACTATAAATTAGGAAGCATCAAAATAAATCAGTTTACGAAACAAACTGATTAATCTCATTTTTAACCTTCTTTGTATTATTTTTATTATCATTCTATGAGAAAATATGCTATTTCTTCTCGCTCATTTCTCGATACTACATTTTACATAGAAAAGTAAGTTTGTACGAGTTGTTGAATATATATATCATGTTTCGAGAAGATTCCTATAATGGTTGAAAAGTAATTCTGGGACATATCCTAATGGACTGCGCCAGCAACATTTTACAACAAAAAAAAGATTAAAAATGCTTATGATGTGAATGTCAAAAGTTATTTCAACAAGAGACTCCATAGACAATTCGACCATCATTTTAGTAGAATTCAGTTTGAATCTATTCTTTCTACATTTCAATAATTCAAATGACATTTCATTATTTCATTTACTATTGAAAAATTCTGTTGAAACATTTCGACGAATAGAATCTTTTAGTCAAACCGAAAATTTATTATAACTTATAAAAAAGAATACAAATGATTTTACATATTGATAAATTAGATAAATTTCTGAAAGTGCAGAAATTTATTTAAAAGAAAATGGAAAGTCTTTTAAAAATTTTGCAATTATTTCGTTAATCTTCAAATATATCAATAACTATAGTATAAATGTATCTTTAGAAATTGAAAAGGAAGTTAAAACAATATCAATTATTGATATATATTTGATTTTCCAATTGTTAATATTTTTTTAAAAAAATCTTTATTATTATGCATTTTCAATGAAGTAGTATTTGAAACATTGCTAAACATACCAGAGGATATATCACCATAAACGTTATTAATATACAAGACAATAATATTTCATTGGAAATGTTTATCTCTACCATACCATGGTAGATCAATTCGGAGATTGGCTTGAATCTACGGAACCCTAGTGACCCCCGAAGGACGAACCCCTAGAATAAGCCGCAGATATACATGGGATCAGATACTAGAGTGGTTTCCCGTTGACTTCTCCAGGACGCCATTACGGAATGACGTCAGACCGAAGAGAAAGTGAAGAAGAGGCTGACAACACAGGAAAGGAAATTGAAACATCCATGGTCTCGACCGGGATTTGAACGCGGGTACCGGCACACTGGCCTCAAAGCACACCGACGCCTGAGCCCGCACGACCACGCCGCCAAGGCCATTTATCTCTTGGAATTGGTTTTTCGCTAAACCCAAGTCACCATCTATTCTATACATTTGGTTACTTTGATTCCAAATATATAATTAGCTCCCTCCCCACAGAGTGCATGTAATCCAGCATAAGGTGTTAGGTCACCGAGAAAGATCCTACATCTTTGGAACTTAAATCTATGGGACTTTTTGAAATGTTCTCTAATTATTTTTATTGAATCACTATTTATTTTTTATTTATTTAAATGATGACATCTGATGATTACAAACAACAAATCTGGATTAAGTAAAAAAATTAATAAAAATTAGATAGTCTTTAAATATGACTATAAATTTTTAAGAAGATAGATTAGTTATTCAAATTTCTTAGAAACACAAGCAGAGCACCCTTAATAGTTACTGATTTGATGAACTGCACGCTCATAGGAAAGTACGCTTCAACATAACGTTGCTCTACTCTTGTGACTTCATGATGAGATTTTGTGTTCACAAAATATTTTAATTAATACACGTATTTTTATTTACAGCATTCCTTCGTACGATAATATTGAATCGAAGGGTCTTATGCCGGTATCTAAATGGAATTAACAATATAATACAAGGCACGTCCAGAAAGTAAGTTCCGTTTCAATTTATCTCCGCTGCAGCGCTGCAATCGCAGTTCCGCACATGCGCGGTAGACGCTCTGTATCAAGGAGAAGAAACGTGCGCCATTTGGAGATCGCTGTCAGTCACGTACGCTTTGTTGTGCTTGTTTACAATGTCGGTGTTGATTGAAAATCCCGCCGCTTGTGAAATCAGATCTGTCATTCGCTTTCCGAATGCGAGGAAAGTGAAACCAAGTTAAATTTATCGGCAAATTTGCGATGTTTACGGACCAAATGCGATGAGTGATTCAATGGTGAGAAAATGGGTCCGACAGTTCAATGACGGACGTACTGATGTGCACGATGAAGAACGAAGTGGGCGTCCATCTTTGGTTACAGAAGAACTGGTTCACGCGATTGATGACAAGATCCAGGAAAACCGGAGGTTTACAATTAGTGCTCTCGCTATGAAATTTCCCCAAATTTCACGATCACTAATGCATGAAATTGTTACCGAAAAACTGAAATTTCGTAAACTTTGCTCACGTTGGGTACCAAAGATTCTTACTGAGCAACACAAAACAAAACGGATGGGTAGTGCACTTCAGGTTTTGACCCGTTATGCTGAAAGCGGCGAAGAATTTCTGACACAGATAGTCACAGGAGATGAAACTTGGGTTTCTTACGACACCCCTGAAAGTAAGCGGCAATCAATGGAATGCAGGCACACTTCATCCCCAGCAAAGGTTAAGCCGAAGCAAATCTTGACACCTCGAAAAATGATGTGCACAGTGTTCTGGGACTGGAAAGGCATCTTACTCATTGATTTCTTACCGCGTGGTCAAACAATCACAGCAGATGCTTATTGCGAGACACTTCGGAAATTGCGCCGCGCAATACAGAATAAGCGCCGAGGATTGCTATCAAAAGGTGTTGTTTTTCTTCACGACAACGCACGACCACACACTGTGAATGTGACGAAAAACCTCATACAGGGATTTGGCTGGGACGTGTTTGACCATCCTCCGTACAGCCCTGACCTCGCATCTAGCGACTTTCATCTGTTCTTACATCTCAAGTCTTTTCTTGGCGGTCAACACTTCAACAATGACGACGAGCTGAAAGAAACTGTTTCCAACTGGTTGAAGACACAGGCGGCAAATTTCTATGAAGAAGGTAAACAAAAACTTGTGCCACGCTATGACAAATGCCTGCAAAATTTCGGCAGTTATGTGGAAAAGTAGTTTAAGAGTTGTAGAATTTTGTGCAATAAATAACTTTTCTGTATCTATACACAATTTAATTTTATTACCAAACGGAACTTACTTTCTGGACGTACTCGTAAAAAACAAATTACTACTTCAATATCTCTGGCATTTTAACATTATATTATGGCAATTATATCGTTTTAATTTTCTTAAAATATGCGTATTTAAATGTAAATTCTGAAGTAAGGAGTCTATTTGTACTAAAATCATTAGATTTCTTATGTTCGTCTCAAGTATTTGCTCAATATTACTATAATGTATCAGAATGAAAATAATATTTGAGTTCTCCAGACACAGAGTTAACAATAGGAAAAGAGAATTCGCGTTCTCTGATTCAAAAATTGCTTTATATCTTTTTTAGCATATTTATCTAAGAAATCAATTTGTGTGTGGGTATGTGTTTGTGTTCAAATAAATTTCAAAACAATGTAGGATTCTACCTGAAACTATGTTACGTATTCAAGGGCAATTTTTACTGCAATCTGTCTAAAGCCAAATACTTTTGTATGTTATAGTATCAAAGTGTTTCCAAAATAAAAGCCTCAATGTTTTGATAACATTTCGTTTACAGTTTTCAATCCTTATGTAATAGTGAATAAACAATCTAATTTCTAATTAATATCATAATCTCACCATGAAGTGAACCAATAACAGATTAAACTACGACCCCAGTGAATGAAATAAGACCAAGGGTCATTCCGAAAGACTTTTGATTCAATAGCTACAACTGGAGCGTGTGCAGTATTTGCATGTTACCATTGAGAAGTTCCTCAAAAGATTTAAAGCATACTTTCTTTTAAATTATTTTTATATTGAAATGTATTTATTAGTTTGTTTGTTTTTTTTTTCAACCGCAAATTCTATATCTATTTTTAAATGAAAATACAGTGTTACCTCCGAATAACGGACAGTCACGGGACCGGAAGTTTTGTCCGTTATTGGGAGGTGTCCGCTATTGGGGAGGACTGTCTTTTTTTTATTTTTTAGCTTAGAGCATGTCATTTAATGAAAAAATTACGTAGAATCTTAATTAAATTTCTACAATTACCATTGCGGTATGAGAGAATATGAACAATTGCAAATTATTTACTATATTTCTTTTTAAATGAGTGCTAATCCGTTTGTCTTACTTAAATAATGATTTAATAGGCGGCCGCTTAGTCTTGCCTAATGGTAGAAACGGCCCTGCACGTTTATAGGATAGCTTTACGAGGGATTGATATTTACAAAGCAACTGCAGTGAAAAAAAGGGCCTCAGATTCGTGCATTGAATCATAGGACACCGATACAATGCATCAATGTATGGGACACCGATGTAAATACAACAATGATGCGTTTGTCGAAATGGTAATCGAAAAAAAAAAAAAGTTTTTTACCGTTGAAATAACTGTCCGCTATTCGGAGTGGATAATATGGAATGTCCTATTTTAAGGGACTGGGACCCGCAATAATGTCCGCTAATTAGAGGTGTCCGATATTCGGAGTGTCGGTTAAAGGAGGTTTCACTGTATCTGCTAAATATTAAGAGAAAAACTTTCCCTTTCTGAGAACAATAATTAAGTCCGCATTAAATTACTTAAATAGCTTTAAATTCAAATAGCTTTAATGATATTGAATCTCTAACAAATTCACTATTTAATGTTTTGTTTCGAAGGTTCTGTTTATAGAGTTTTTTTTTGTAATTTCCTGGCACTTATTTATAGATTTCAAATACAAAAGTTAGATGCTCTAGTTGTTACATGTGAACATTACGCTTCATGATGTCATTCAGATCATGCTGCAATACAAACTGACTTTATGATGAGCATTATCTTTCTAGCAATTCGAATAGAAATGCTTTCATTGCAGAAAAGTAAAAAATTATTTCTTTTCAGTAATAGTTACACTCAATCAACGCACTCAATCCTAGCGAGATAGTTTCAATCCATTCCTCTTAACACAAATGACCCACCACTGGTTTTAATTATAATCGAAAATTCGGTTGACATTTTATGACAAAAAGAACCATATAAGAACTTATAAAATAATTTTTTGCATTTTTATCTTTTAAGTTGAACAGAAAATTTGAAATAAAAAACTAAAATGCCTGAATGGACACGAATTCATGTTTCCCAAAACGAAGACAAAATCTTTAACGCCTTCTTCTTGAACTTAGAAAGCAATTAGTTATTTAAAGAATTAAAATATATTTTGATTAGTTACAACTTACAAAGATGTATATATATTTTATAAGGAATTGAAAACTAAATTCAAAAAATTACTTATCAACTTATATAATTGGCTAAGTTCGTCTGTCTGTCTGTCTGTCCGTAACTTGATATAATTAAGCTTTTAAGATAGATCCAAGATTCTCCAAAGTACCATTGAATCAAGGGTATTCAAATTAGATGAAATATTAGTTCATTTTGTCATTCCATGTTGTTTCCATGACATTTTATCCTTGGAAACTGACTTAGACAACTGAAAACATACGTTCAAAACCAAATAATTTTGTTATCACTGCACCGATTTTAATGAAATTTGGCACATTACCTCAGTTTTTATGCTGATTTTGAAACTCAAAACCATTTTTGCCGTAGAAGCTTCGTTCACAAGTTAGCTCAGTATTTAGATTATATAAAGGTGAGTTTTAAATGACTTTCGGCGTTATGAGTCAAAAGCAATAGTTATTCTTTAGATAAATTAAATGTTAGATATGGTTGATATTTCGTTTTTCTTTTTGGGTGGAGAATGATCCTTTAGATTAAACTCTTCGAACCTATATTACAGGTAAACAGGTAAGAAGTACACCTAAATAGGTCTAAGAAATATTAAAAAAAATTTCAAATCAAATCACAATCGAATCAATGTATATATATGCACATATAAATTGGCTAAGTTCTTCTGTCTGTCTATCTGTCTGTCTGTAACTCAAAATAATAAAGATATTAAGATAGATGCAACGGTTCTCAATGCTACCATTGAATCAAAAGTACTCAAATAGGATGAAAATGTTAGTTCATTGCGTCATTCCATGTTGTTTCCATGAAATTTTATTCTTGGGAACTGATCTCGACAGCTGAAATTCTAACAAAAAATACGTTCATAACCAAATAATTTTGTTACCACTGCATCCATTTTAATGAAAGTTGGCATAATTACTCAGTTGTTTATGCTGATTTCGAAACTCAACACCATTTTTGCGGTAGAAGCTTCTTCACAAGTTAGTACAGTATTTAGATTACATTTACTTTATATTTGATAGTTGATAATAAAATGATTTTTCAGAATTTTTTATGCCTGTCGTCCGACAGGCTTTGCTGCTAGTATACATATAAATTGGCTAAGTTCTTCTGTCTGTCTGTCTGTCTGTCTGTCTCTAATTCGATCTAATTAAGCTATTAAGATAGATCTAACGGTTCTAAATGGTACCACTGTATCAAGGTTACTCAAATTGGATGAAACTATTATTCATTTATATTTCATTATCATAAAATTTTATTCTTGGGAACTGACCACGACAACTGAAATTCTAACAAAATATACGTTCAATACCAAATGATTTTGTGACCACTGTAACCATTTTAATGAAATTCGGCATACCTGCTCAGTTGTTTATGCTGATTTCGAAACTCAAAACAATTTTTGCCGTAGGAGCTTCGTTCACAAGTTAGCACAGTATTTAGATTAAATTTACTTTATATTTGATAGTTCATAATAAAACGATTTTTCAAAGTTTTTTATGCCTGTCGTCCGACAGGCTTTGCTGCTAGTTTTTAAAAAATTATTAAACGTATATAATATTGATTCACTCTGTTGTTACTTATTTTCAACAATTATTTGAAAATACCTACCGAAGTTATCATATGAAGATGTTTTTTTCTGATTCATTTTGAATACATTTTAACATTTGCGATTTTTAATAATTTAAAAAAAAAAAAAAAACAAGATCGTTTAATCGAAAACACTTTGCAGTTTGTACTTTTCATACTATCATTAATAAAAAAATCTGAATTCCAGCAAAGTGTGCATTTGCTAAATTACCTATTTGAAGAAATTTAAATCAAAATGCACCATAATAAAGGATTTCCACCCCGCGCTTTCATCGACTGAAATCTGGGAAGACCGTTTCAAATAAACAGGTTATTTGTAATATTTTTAGTTTTAGTTTATCGGAACCATTTTCGATAGCGGAGATGGGATCCTTAACTCTGAGCTGAGGTTAAATATGGCTGAGGACTCATAAGAAGATAAGAATGGTGGTCTCAGATTCCCGTCAGTGATAGCTCAGGATGCAAATCGTTTATTGATTGTTTGTTTTTAAATTTAACACCTGTATGTCAACTTTATTTTTATTGAATTATGAATTTCCTTTTTCTATCTAGAGATTTGATAGTGAATATCATGAGCAATCCATCTCCAAAACATCTGGTCCTATATTAGGTGATTATCCCATTTATAAGGGATATGTCTTTTTGGACGATCTATTTAAAAAAATATACAACACAGGCATTTATCCAAATTCATGGAAGATCGCTTATACGATCTATAAAGGAGGAGATCTAAAAGATCTAAACAACTACAGACCAATTGTTCTAATGTCCAATATATCAAAAATAATAGAAAGTTATCTACCAAAACAAATTTACAACTACGTAACTCAAAAGAAACTATTAAATAACAACCAGTATATCAGAAAAATATAAGTACAACACATTTACTAATCAAAGTTAATGAGAACATTAACAAATCATTAAATGAAGGTAGGATTGTATACATAGCTTTTATCGACTTCAAAAAGGCGTTTGACTCCATTGACCACAAAATTCTATTAAAAAAACTCAAACAGATAGGTAAGAGGAAATGAAATTAAAATAATTGAAAATTACTTGAGGAATAGAAAGTTTAAAATTAAAATTGGAAACAAAATAAGCCAAACTTACAATATAAGAAGAGGAATTCCTTAAGGTTCGAACTTAGGACCACTATTATTCACCATATATATAAATTCAATAAGTAAAAGTATAAGTAACGCGGAAATATATTTATATGCAGATGACGTAATTTTAATTACGACAGATTTAATCCAAACAAAAGCTCACGATAAATTGCAAAATGAACTGAATAACTTTAATAAATGGGCATATAATAACAAAATGAAAATAAATGGAGAAAAAACAAAAATCATGATCATCAGAAATAAAAATAGAAAAATAACTAACAACGAAACACTAAGTCTACATGAAATAGAATGTTCAAAGATAAATCAAATTATCAACAATTCAACGAGTAACTGTAATTGTAAATAAGATAGAAATTATTTCTACTTACAAATATTTAGGAATACATATTGACAAAAAATTCAGTTGGAATAAACAAAACAATTTTGTTATGGGAAAATTGGGATCGTACTCATATCTTTTCTACCACATTAAAAATACGTTTCCTTCAAACAAAATCTAATAATTTATAAATCTCTGGTAGATTCGCTGTTGAACTACGGATTAGAATGCTGGATAAACATAAACAAACAACAAATGGGAAACATAAACAAACTAACAATGAAAATATTTAACAATGTGTATACAAATTACAAATATAAACCAAAAAAGGAACAACTACATATAAGAAAAAAATACGAAATACTAAAAATTAATGAAAAATTTATTTATAGAATTGTAATAAAGATTTACTTTGAAGTAAAAAGAGAAAAAAATTTATTAGATGAAGAGTCAAAAACAAGACACAATTGGAATAAAATTTTTAAGATAGATAAAATCAGCAACAATTTTGGATATAGATTAAGTAACTATGTAAAATACAAAATTCTTAAACAAGTAAATATAGTGCAAAAAGAGAAAATAACATTTAAAGAAATAAAACAAAGTCTAATCTCTGATGTGGTGGATGGGAGAATCACATTAAAAAATGATAATTAATAAAAATAACTTACAGACTAATATTTAGAAAATCTCTGTCACATAACACAGGTATGCAGTATATATAAGCATATCTAATGGAACTGAAAAACATTAAAAAAAAATAATTATAATTTTTAGGTTTCTGATAATAAAGTTTGTTTTTTTATCAAAACTTCTTTACTAATATACGTTTTGTTTGTTTTCTTTTTAACAAAGGAAAAAAGGAGCGTCTATTTTCCTTTATTATTATTCTAATATTCTAATATTTTGACGAATAGATACCTTTTTGATAATTTTTTTTGCCATTTTTTTTCTTTTTCTTTCAGCTTAAATCAGAGGTGTGCAACATTACATTACAACATAAGGAAGTCTGAGGGTCAATATTTTTATAAAA
>JAFIDM010059734.1:0-14791 GCA_023159025.1 Thereuonema tuberculata | reverse complement strand
AATTTATGCAGGAATTATTATAATTTATTCAGTGTAATTTATGCAGGATATACCGAAACTCTGTACAAATTTTAATGTGAGATAGGGAGAACCAAGACATAAATGAATCTATGTCCCCTGACGGCAACCTTCGGTGCTGGAGAGCATTATTTAGCGGCGCTTCAATCGAATAAAGAGGGCGGGAATGGACTTGTGTTTGCCGTGACATTAGCAAATCGGATACATTACGTGAAACACGGAGCGTTTCACGACTGCTGAGATGGAGAATGGGGCTGTCAATGGAAACTGTTCGCGATATGCCGGGAAAGTTTCAAAATGTACGGTAATCATTGCTTCGTCATGCATGTATTGCTGTTGCCGGCAGCAACTTTGAGCAACTTGTTTCCATTCATTTAGCTTTATATTGCTGTTCCATATCTCCTCTCTAACCGATTGCAGTGTCGCAAAGTAGCGCAAAGTAGCGCCTTCTAGCACCGAAGGTTGCCTTCAGCAGACATACATTTACAAATGAAAAAGATTTGTCTGGGTGCTCCCTATCTTCCATTAAAATTTGTACAGAGATTTTTGATACGCTCTGTATACGAATTAGTCGTGTCCAATGGAAATCATTCAGGATAAACTGTTAGGATTTTCCCACGACAAGTTAGGAAGTTCCAAACTGAATTCGTGACTGATAAAATTACTTAAAGTTATTTAAATTGCTCATAAGTATGAGAATAAATTTGAGGAAAAAATATTTTTTAGGATTTAAATTTTTAAAAAAAATGATGGTAAGAATTATAGAAGCCCGGCTGTCCTTCGCAGAAAAATTCACTTTACCTGCATGATAAGAAAAAAGAAATACTGAATGGGGTATAGAAAAGATCTGATGATTATAAGCTTACTATAAAGTTTATCCTTTTTATTTTTACTTTTTCAGTGGAAGTATTTGATTTATACTACGGAACAGTTCATCGTATGATTCTTGACTTAAAATCTTTGAAATTCTTTCTTGTTGTTTATAAAATAGGACTGTATATGCAATTCTTTACATTCTTTTTAAGTTTATTGTCATTTTATTTAATGGAGTTTGAATCAAATCTGTATGAATTGATTCGAGCTGTAATGGAAAGGGGTTACACTGAATAACAGTAACAATAATATTCACAAGGAATATTTTTGGTTCGAACAAACAAATACTCACCAAAATTCAGAGAATGATCATTTTCTGACCTCTGAATTCACTGGTGTTAGTCGTTTTTCTGTAAATCTCTGCAGTTGTTCACTGGACACCCTGAAGCTTGAAGAATGTCTCTCTCTTAGGGCATTGAAAGTGTCACTACTATTTCAATGAATTGGTCTTCATTACCATTATCATATCTTCGTTCTAAAGTTACGACACTAAATCCGTTTCTAACAGGAAAACATATTTTTGAATAATCAAGGAAACCAGAAAACATGCGAATGACTCGTCTTCCAGATCAATTCTATTTATGACCTCAACTAATCTCACTACATAAGCTGGCTTGCCACCAATCCTCGATCCATTTTCGTATCACTTCATAAGCAAACAAGTTAACTAATGCGGTACAAACACCTGCGGAGTCTAGAGTGGCGTAGCAGCAGGAGAGCGACAGGTTCGAGGTGGAGAGAGACCTCTAATGGACAACTGCAGAGGTTTACAGAAAAAACACTATCACCAGTGAATTCAGAAAATGATTATCCTCTGAATTTTGATGCGTATTTATTTGTTCGAACCCAAAGATGTTCCTTGCGAGTTATAATCTTTCTTGTTCTTATAATGCTGTGGTCTGGGGATTGGAGGAACTGCATACGGTTGCCTGGGAAAGGGTGGGGATATTTCCAGCGTTTTATCTTTCAGAATTGGCCGTTGGTTTCAATTTAGCCCTATGTAAAATGAAACCTGTATTTCTTTTCCAGGGACTTCCATGATTTCAAGTAGGATTGATACCTCTCGCATTTTCTGCATATGGGGGTTTACCCATAAAATATTTCTTACAATAAAATGGTTTTCAATGAGGTTATAACGAGTAAACGAACTTCATAACTCCTGAAACATACGGTAAACGAACGAATAAGCCATGTGCAGTACAAATCTGGAAAAAATTATGTGGCTCGAATTGGATTCAATAATACTACATAACTCAACAATAACCTAACAGAAATTTGGTGCTATCGCATTATTGCAACATCTACTTAAAAAATAAAAGTGAATATAATTTTGTGCTAAAGGCATAAATTTAAGGGCGACCCAAAATAATAAAAAAAATAAAAAATAATAATTAAAAAAAAAAAAAAGAAAGTACATTAACGAAAGAAAAATAAAAAAAAAAATTAGAAAAAAATAAAAAGAACTTTAAGAAAACAAGAAAAACACAAAAAAAATCTATTCGGATATATTAGAAAAAAGATTAAGAGAGGAAGAAAAGAAAAAAAAGAAAATCTCAATACACGGATTCGAACCGACAACATTTAGCACATCAGTGTGAGAACTTACCGAGCACGCTATAGCTGACAACTGAAAAAAGGTGGTTACATTTCTAACATTTAAGTTAATAGCGGAAATTCAATGAAAACAATGCCAAATATCTCAAACATGAGGGGGGGAGGGCGTTGGTCGCTAAAAATACTTTTTAACTACATTGTTTGGACCTCTGAACATGATAATGAAATCTGTTTGTAGATCCGACCTTCCGTTCGGGGGTTCTAAAGAGGGTAACAATGACAACAATGACACATATCTGGAATATGGGGGGGGGGGGGGCGTTGGCCCCTGAAAAAACCCCATTCCTTCAGTGTTTGGGCTACTGTACACGACGGTTAGATCCGTTTGTCGATCCGACCTTCCGTTCGGGGGTTGGTAGGGGGGGGGGGGGGGACAAACACGGACGGACGGATAGGACCAAACGCAATAGCACCCAAACGGATCGCTTAAAATAACCTCTACGGAAAATTTTTAGATGATATCTAGCCGTTTCCGTTATACAAATACAGACTCATTCTCCTTTTTTTTTTTTTAATCCAAACCTTTGGCTTTAACCCTAATGCCTAATCCATAGATAGAACGTCTAGACCCATTTACAGAATAAACGTTGTCCTCAGTTCACCATAGGATGCAGTCTACATTATTATTTGCTGAGAAAGAGACAAATAGAGAAAAAAGAACGCCAAATACTCGAGTCAGCTCCGGAATCGAATACGACAGATTCAGATGGAACAGTTCTGATCCATCAATTTCGCCTGGACGGCAGAGAATCACACAGTCACTACATTTTATCAGTTTACTATTAATGAATTTATTTTGAGAAATTACAATGATGTTGTTACGTACATATGAAGTCCAAACCATCATTTCTTACGACGACGTCAATCCAATCATTAAATTTTCCAGAAATGCCACAAGTTAAGGGAAAGAGAAATATATCGACATCATATGGGTTATTGTAGCTCAAAAATATTTCAATCAGTTTTCGGAATCGAAATTGTATTAAATAAGCTGAAATTGACGTTCTGCGAATCTCAGAGTTTTTAGGTGCGAAGTTGTTATTGATGATGTTAAATTGCTGCCTAGAACGATTCATAAGGCTTACTTACGACTGACTGCTTTCTCCAGGATTACTCAGGCTTTTCAATTTCTGATGAAAGGGTCTGACAGTTAATTACAGATGCTAACTCGTTTAAAAGTTCTATTTAAATATAGTTTTATAATTCTTAAAATGAGAGGATGCCTAATCCATAACTTCCTCATTGTAATGCTAATGTTTTAAACTGATGAAATCCGTTACTTTTCAATTTAAAACAAATTAAAAATGGAGATCTTTCTTGCTTTGAAATCGTAATCTGAAACGTGTAAACCTTAAATCACTGAAAATCCGTCAAAATGTTTCACAGTCGTTTCTCAGTCAGATCAGAATTAAACACTTAAGATGTCAAGCAATGCTTTTGTAAGAAAATCAGTTGTTTACTTACGAAAATCGCGGACACAGCAAAAGGTAAAAGCAAACAAATGAATACAGATTTCATGGCTCTCAATTTGTAAAAGAACTAATTACGTATCACACGTCGTCGGCTTCACTTTCTTCATTTCCGGTCAGATAATAAAATGTCAGTGCAGTAAATAATGAAAGTTATCGGCTTGCCTTTCAACTCTTATATAAATTAAATAAAGGAATGTAGCATTCTTACTTAATATTACAATAAGTGAACGAAGGAAATAAAACAAGAAGTTTGATGAAATTAAGCCTACTCTTTAAATGCAGTTTCTTAAAATTTATCTTTACAAAAAAAAAAATTCGCTGAGCTATTTTTGAAATTTTCTTACTGGGAATCCAAAACAGACTGTTTCACGCTGTCTAGCGATCATCAGTTGAAATCGCCCTATACTCAATAGCTCAGTGGAATCAAAAGAAACATAAACAAAGCACAAATTAACAGAATAATGTCCCTTTTGTATTTTGATTATTTTTTTTTTTAACTGCAGGGTCACTGAGCTATTGAGTACTGGGAGAATTCAACTGATGATCCCTCGGAAGCGTGAAACTGTCTCTTTTGGATTTTCATTATGAAAATTCCAGAAATAGCTCAGTGAATCTTTAATTGTGTGTGTTTTTATCTTTACTTTTTCCTTACTAACATTCTCACGCAAGTTAAATTTTTCATTATGAGAAAAAACAAAAGACTACAGTTATATACAGTTGTATTCTAATCATAAGATGAATTAAATAACATTATGTTTTTAAATTGTTTAAGTTAAGTTAATTATAATCGAATCATGCGATATGGAATAGCTGAAAAAGGATTTAAATTCATGGTTTAAAATATTGAAGTATAACTAGAAATAAAATAAGAATCCAGTGTTTAGATTCCAATGCCTTTCTAAGGGAGTCTCCATATCGATTCAATTCGTCATTAAAGACTCACTTGTCAAAAAAAGATTTTAGATATAAAATTGGATCGTCTCTCAAATCCTGAATATGTGGACCAAGTTTCAAGAAGATTCATCCAGCGATTATATGTTTAGGCAGCAAACGCACACAGACTGACTGGTTTGATGATACTTCTTCTTCTTCTTGTTTGGTCTTACAGCCCCATTTAGGTCTTAACCTCCTTCAGAGCTCTCTTCCATTTTTCTCTGTTTTCCGCCTTTTTTTCAACGGTGCTACAGCCATTGGTGTGTGAAAGAGTCTCTACTTCAACTATTTATCATTCATCGACCAAATTTTTCCATGGTGATCTCGACAGAAATCAAACTGAGAACTAATAGAGCTTCCATCTAAGAAGTCATTCATCATTCACTGCTTCATATCAGCTGCTGAGAAGCATATTTCATCCTCTTTTTTTTTTCACAGCCGATTCTTTGAAAATTGTGTTATTTTGAAGAAATCAGAAATTTTTATCGAAAATCTCATTTTACAAAAATCCAAATCTAACACTGAAATCTAATTATAACTTAAAAAAGATACAAGACTTAAAATCTATTTTTTTTTTATTTTTATTTTTTTTTGCGGGGTAAAAACCATTGATATTTAATTTATTTCAGTTAGATATCTTGACTTTATTTATCTTCGATAATAATATTTTCCGAAAACTATAAACATTACCATGAAATTTTAACAACAATATTTTAAAAATATAAACGTAATCTTTTATTTTATTTATTTTTGCATTTATTAAAAAGCCTTTTCTACATGCGTCATATTTTTTTTTTGTTTGTTTGTTTCGAACGTTCGTAATGTAACTAAAATAAACTTTTGTTTTATTTAATACTTAATTTTAAATAAAGGCTTATTTATTTTTCTAAATTAGTTTATTTACTTTTCTTTTATCAAATGTTTCGTTTTTTAATTTGGAGATAAATTGACCAATGAACAAGTGTAGCCTCGGTTTCATAAAATGCGGCTTCTTCGAAGATCGAGTTAAACGCAACGTGTGAACTTGTGGTTGAAAGAGTTTTATAAAATCGGATTTATTAATTTTCATCGGATCAAACAATCCTCACATCTGCTTTATTACGGATCTCAGCATTTGGTAAGTTAACTTTTACGTAAAGTTTATCATTAGAGAGTTTAATAATCCGGGAATTCCGTGAACTAGTGTTATATTCCGTTAGGAAGAATCGAATATCAGATTGCTTTCAACAAAAAAAATAATTCGTTCATTTTCCACTTATTTTACCGAAAACCAGCTAACCATCTTTAAATCAATTAAATAAATATATTTATTAATCTTATACATAAATGAACTTAGATATTATTCCTTGTAGTACATTGCATGATAGTAATAATTTCTTTTATACTTAGTTGATATTTTCTTGATTCCTTGATACTAGTAGCCCTGATTTTGAACTATTAAACTTGGATCATGCTCATAAAGGACCGAAATTTTAAAAATAGCCTGGGAAAATGAAGAGACGTATTGGATTTGAAGACACAGAATGGGGCATATAAATGTGTGTATTTAGGTAAAAATACATGGAATATCTTGGAGATAAATGTGAGCAAGCAATTCTGCGGTGGAATTGTTAGGGTTACAAATACTCAAAAGGTTTTATTTCATTAGATAATCTTGAGGATGTAATCGATCTTAATCTTCGATGATGTGAAATTGAAACTGATGGTGTGTATTTTTAAATTAGCAATCAGAATTAGTTTAAATTCTCAATTAACATATTGATTTAAAAAAAAAAACCAGTGCTCCGCATTGGAATCCCAATCGATATAGGGAATTCAATTCCAAACAAATTTGCACTGAAGTCTTCGAAGAACCAGAGGCGTATTTACACGAGGGCTAAAAGGGCTGCAGCCCAGGGCGGCAACTTCAGGGAGCGGCAAAAAAATAAAAAAAAAAAAAAAACCAAAAAACCTAAGCTATTCAATATTAATATTCAACAATATTAAATGTCATATTACAAGCAGAAAATAAGGGAGACATAAAAAGAAACAGACATTTCCTGGCTTTTTGATATGTCTGTACAGTATATGCGAACAGAGCCTATTTTTGACTTTTGAGTGTATATCCCGGGAAATCGGGTAAGTGATGACTGTGGCCGTAGGTTTGAAGTGGAAGGGGGTAGATGTTGCATTGGAGTGCTCAGGCATGGGAGGAGGCGGAGGACTGTGTGACAATGACGTTATACCTATATTTACTTTTTAATACATATCTTCTGCGACTGTTATGTACGAAATATATTCCAATTATTTAAATTAACTTTGATGTTTAATTTTCTATAAACAACTTTTTACAACATATTTTTAGAATGTGAATTTAAGGAAAGGAATGCATCATTATGGACCTATATATGTATATTTTTTTTTTTCATACCCTCTGAGTAAGTAAATTCTAACGAATAGACGAGTTGTAAATTATCAGTAACTTAGCTCAAAACTAAACATAAACATCAGTAGAGTTTACTAGTGATATATTCAGACAGGAGGGAGGAGGAGGAAGGGCGGCAAATCTGGCATAGCCCATTGGCGGCAAAAGTGTAAATCCGCCTCTGCGAAGAACTGTTAAAATTTTATCGGTTGTCTAGCAGTAATCACGACGATTCATTTTATTACTCAGATATCTACAAATCACGAAGCTTTTACAATTGATTTCAATTCTTATTTAAAGAAAATAAAGGTTAACGAAGTGACAAACATCAAAAGTTTATCTTTGATCGTAAAAAGATCGAATGGGACAATTCGAATTATTTTATTCTTCGAAACAGGGAGAAGGGAATTGCTCACTTAATTTAAATATTATCAGATCGTGGCTGATCAGTAGAACTGTTGATTGGAACATGTTATTGTTGATGACTACTTTTCGGACAAAATTATTTAAAATTAGGTTTATTTCGCCTTCGAAGTTACTGGTGATCAGTTAAATGAGGTGATGTATTTGACTTAATAGACCCAATCACAAATCTCGTCATTTGGAAAAAAGGATACATGAAACGTACGCAGTAGAATATTGTAGAATCGGTCTTTTTAATAAAGGAAAAATAGTAGTAATAATAATAATAATAATAAAAACCAATAATTTTAATATAAAGTAAATTTTATTAATGTCTCGTGTACTTCTATTAGATAGAATAATGAAAAATCACTATCTGTAACTCAGAAACTATCAATATTTGGTACACAAAAGCCACTGAAAAGTGCCACTTAGAATAAAAAAAGAGACTCAAAAAAGAAAGAAGCAGTATTTCTATTAGCACTATTTCTATTAGAATACTCAACACTATTGTAAGTCAGAAACCAATGAAAAGTATCATTTGGAATAAAAAAAAAAAAAAAAAAAAAGTCAAGAAATAAGAAGCAGTATTTCATTAGGTAGAATACTGAAAAATCACTATTTGTAACTCAAAAACCATCACTATTTCTAACTCGAAAACCACTGAAAAGTATCAATAGGATTAAAAAAAAAGATAGTCAAGAAAGAAAGATGCACTATTTCTATTAGGTAGAATACTGCTCAGAAGTTAGACGTCTTAGCCATTAGACCACTAGGCCTACATTCTAATCTCTGTAAAAAATAAAAATATATCATAGATATATGATTTACAAGGCGGTTCTAAAAGCAGTCGTAGATTGAGAGAATATAGACATCAAAAATTAAATTAAAAAAAAAGCTTTTAAAAATTTTTAGTTTTAGTTTCCTTGATGTAATTTGTGTGTGTGTTTTTTAATAAATAAAAAATTGTTTTCCGTTACATAAGGGAGGCTTCCGGAGCGAAGCGACGGGTAGCCGACTAATGTCTCTCAAAAAGATTACCATGAATCATTCTGATCCTGTATTAAGGTTTGTATAATCTACTTCATTTAAATAGGCCTAGGTATTTAGATATTATTTATTAGAATAAAAAAAAAAAAAAGCTTGGACATTAAATTTTAGATACCAGTTGGATTTGAAAATTTGATGGTTGGCGAATTCTTTAAAGGCGGTGTCTCTGACATTAGGAAGTACGCTCACGTTTGTTTATTTTTCTTTTTTCCAAAGGAAAGGGAGTTCACGATTAAACTACAAAATTGAAAGGGGCTTGAGAGGCGAAAAAAAGAATTGATTAACTTTTCAGCTACCCATTTGGGAGCTATTGTGTTTTGTCCTGTACGTCCGTTCGTGTCTCATCCATCCCTAACAATTCTCGAATGGAAGGTAGGATCAGCAAACGGACCATCGTGTTCAGAGGCCCAAACACCGTAGGAATGGGTATTTATTTCTGCCTATACGGAAAAATGGGACACCAATCGACTGTGTCCCCTTTTTTCCGTATAGGCAGAAATAAATACCCATTCCTATGGTGTTTTGTTTCCTCACGTTTGGGAATTTTGTGCACGACAACTTCTGACCCGATCGCCTTGAAATTTGGATATTCATTAGTTTAGTGTGTCTTCTATACAATCTATATTTTTATTCGACCGTTTTAGGCTTCTGAAATACCCCTTATATCCCCTGTTTGTCTGTCTGTGGACACATCCCACAATGCTTCGCAACGGCCTCTGCGCTCAGTTGTAGGTTGCCTTTTAGATCAGTTGGTTAGAGAGTCGTGGTAATAATGCGAAGGTCCTGGATTCAATCCCCTCATGGGCAATTTTTTTAAGGTTTTTTTTTTCTTTTTCTTTAAACCATTATTAGGAATTCAGTGTATTAACAAAGTTTGAGTTAAGAATGACGATTATTCCATACAAATAGGTGTAGGTAAGATAGCATGGGGTGGAAAACAGACTCGCGCGAGCATTTTCTAGACTACCCCGGCGCAGTCTATTCTAAAGTAAAGGGGACTCAGAAGCCCTTGCGAAGCACTGTGATTGGTTTATTAATCACTATCCATATCTTGTTTATAACAATTTGCGTATTCAGTCGACTGTTTCCAAATATTTCCGGATAGGCAGAAATAAAAATCTAATCTAGAGCATAACCAAATTTCAAGTGAATCTGTCCAGGAAAAAATTCCCAACTTCACCTTTTTTCGGTGAACGACAGTTCAGAATGTGCATAACCCTCCAACGCTCCTTAGGTGAAGTTAGGTCTTAATGGGTCGCACATTAATTTTGTGCTTCATCACAATTTTTTTTTTTTTTTTTTACTTGTATTTTTCCACTTTTAAATAAGTGCTTTTGCATAATTGCTTAATTTTCTTATTTGAAATTTACTTAATATTCTCGAGATAAAGGATTAGTTTGTTTTAACTACTGAGACGAAAGGGTTTTCCCCTTTTTCTATGTGAATCTGCCCCAAACACCGATTTGGACTAAATTCGGCACACATATAAGTACTTTATAAAAAAAGTTTTTGACCAAAATTGGCGCGAAAATCGCATGCTATTAAATTATTATGTAAATACCAAAAAAATTGGTGAAAATATGATTCAGATAGCTAAAATACTACAACATTATGTAATTTATTTTATGAAAAAACATATGTTTCGAACTCGTATTTTAGCGGGAATTTCGGACATTTTATTTCCAAAAATTGCAAATTGTGCCGCCTAGCGGAGCATTGTACAAACTTTTAACACCAGATTTGAAAAGTTTGTTTGGATTTAATCTAGAGAAGGTCATTTCAAAATTTTAAAAATTGTGGAGCATAGTTAAAAAGATTTCTGAAAAAAATCCAATGTATGCCAACAGGTTTGTATGTAAAAACCTTATTGAAATCTTGAGTTCTATGTTTTTTATTTCTGAATTCAAGACTGAAGACGTAACAAACTGAGATATTTTTGATTAAATAAAAACAGTATTTATTATAATCGAAGTTATAACTTTTTATAAATCACATTTTCGATCACATCACAGAAAATGTTTTGTATTGCAAACGTTAAATCTACCTACATAAAAAGAAAAGTCCTGACTCATTCACTGACTGACTCATCAACACCCAGCACAAACCCTTGGACCTAGAAAGCTGAAATGTTGCACAGAGGTTCCATTTAAGATATCGATTAAGGCATAAGGCCGGATTTTTCGAAATTCCCACGGAATAGGGAATAAAGAGGCTTTATATTTTCGCTTTAAAGTTGCCTTATCGATATATAGATGTGTGTGGCGCCAACCCGCAATACATCTGAGATATCCGGAAAAGGCCACAACGGGCTGGGAACTCGTATATTTTCCGATCTCGATATTAATTTGCTAAATAAAAAAAGTTGTTTTTTTGTTTGTTTTTTTTGTTTTTGTTTTTGTTTTTTCTTTTTTTTTTAAGCTATGCATGAAGCAACATTACCCGGCTAGTTTACATACAGTACGGTAACCGCAGATATAATGATCACATTTGGATTGGTATTTTAATTCTGATTAACATTCTTTCCGAGTACCCATGACGTAGCAGAGACTATCGATAACGTAAACTCCTACATTAGGTCAGTAGCGTAAAACCAAAAAATTAGACGAATCGGAAATAATTGCTACAAAAGGTTTTATTTTTTAATGGCTTCATTTGTTGCCCAATATGACTATCCTAGGTCCCCCCCCTCCCCCGGCGGAGTTGTGCTTAAGTGGTGGGGGTAAAAATTTACTCCCAAAAGGGGTATTTTTGCGGTTTTACATATGAGAAAATTTCGTTTTAACTTCTGCTGTTTAACATTCAAACTAAGCCATCTATCAAAAGTTATAGAGGTCCGTTAAAAAGTTAAAGCAGTCCCCAAACAGGCCATATAGGCCCACGGGTGCGCGGGAGGTAAGGCTCCCGAAGTTTCTTGACCAACAGGACTAGTATGAGGTCGGGTGGTCAGCCCGACCCCACCCGCCTTTAACTGCCGGGAAAGAAACCCGGTACCCATTCTACAGAGGGCTGGGTAGGCTGTAGGACCCGTTTGGAGGAGAAGGGTGTGTGGAAAAATTCCCGCCCTCCGCCGATACCGGGAAGCGAACCCGTCGCCTCCAACCCGCAGCGACGAGACCAGGATGTTTGAGGTGTCTTGTATGAACCACCCTCAGAGCTTTAACCACCAAAATTCTTTTTCTAAATGGGCATTTGACAATGCAGATGACAATGTTGACACAATTGATGTCCGTAATAATTTCCATGCCATGGGCGGTATCCAATGTGTAACGCCAGCAATTTCTACCTCTTCAAGTAAGGCTAGTAATTGCTAGAACAAGTACTATACCAAAAGCCATCACAGTTGCAGAATTCTTTGTAATTCCGGTAACAACATTTGAACATACTGGAGCACCTTTGAAGAGCATCATGTTTGAGGACTTGACAGAAAATTGTTCAAGAGTTAACATTAAATTGGCTGATTTCAAGTGGATTTTTGGTAAATGGAAAGGAGATAATTTTCCAGGTTGGAATGGCTTCATGGAGCAAATAATGTGCTCTGAACGTACTCGACGTCACAGACATTGTTCCTTCCATTCGTCAATGCACTTCCCAGCAACTATGACACTGTATACACGTCACTTCTCACTGCAATAAACAAATGCAAAAGCATCAAACAAAATGTCTGTTTTGTTACATTTGACCAGCCTGTATCTTAAGGCACGTGAGATAGTGGCATCTTTCCCTCCAGACTCCGATTTGGGCATAGTCAAAGTACGGTTGGGAGGGTTTCATCTTTTGATATCATTCTTTGGAGCCTTAGGCTACATTATGAGTGGAAGTGGGCTGCAAGGTGGTTGTGGGTGTCGGAAGGCAGGGATTAAGTGCTCATTGATTTGTCAATTGCAAGGGGAACTCCTGCACTAACTCCCTCCAACCAGATGAAATTGACGAACCAGATATTGAAGACCTGGACTGCATATATGGGGCGATGGAAATATACGGGGCAAGAGACTTTGAGGAGCCGAGTGGCCCAACAACAGTCAAACGTCGACATCTGTGAAATTTGTGTATCTACCTATTTTTTTCAATTTTTCTTATTATGAAATATAATCATCACTAATTGATTTCAAGAATTGTTTCTTCATCTTTATATTTGTTGAATGGATCTCATCATATTGTATATGATACCATTGTTTAATATTATCTTTTATTATATTTTAGTACTATAGTAAAACAGAAAGTCGTCACTCCGTTCAAGTCGTCGTTTTGCTTTGGTCCCGGCAAGGTCTCATACATAATAATGTAAAAAAGCCCTCCTTTACCCGTCACCAAATTTAATTCTACTCCGGATAACTCGTCACCCTCAAAATGGCCAAAAGCATCTTTCTTCTCCATTTTGCATGCCATCGTGTTCTTTTCAGGCCGCCCCTTCACTTCAAGAAAGCCAAGCCTTTACGGGGAATTTTCGACCATGCCTGTCACTTCCTTCCTTTCCTACCCCTTCGGAGGATTTGGGTTCTTGGAATCTCGCTGCTAATCATTCAAAGCACAGTTCTCGCTGCAACTCTGTCGCGTGTAGACGTTTTTCTTGACCGTCCTGAGTGTGACTTCATTTCGTAGCGAGTAAGCCCCGCTATAAGGGCTATTTTTTTCTCTAGCAATTTCGTGGTTCGATTACGTTTTTAAGATGCAAGGGAAACAAAAACTTATCTCGTTATGTTTTAAAGAAAAAAAAGACTTAATTGCACTTTTTGAAAAATCAAACGTTTCGAAAACAGCTTTTGCCAAAGAACACCATATTCCCAGGATTACATTAAACGATATTCTATCATCGAAACAAGTAATTGAAGAAGCTGACTGCAAAGACAAAAGAAAGAGAATGAGGAAATCGAAGTTTGACGAGATCGAGGAGGTTTTAGTTCGATGGCTAAAACATGCCAGATCGCAAAATGTGCCGATTTCTGCCATGATTCTCAAAGAAAAAGCCATGGAAATTGCCAAGGAGTTGAACATTGAAGATTTCGGCGGCAGCAATGGTTGGCTAGAACGTTTCAAAGACATTGCCTTTCTTTTAAAACGATTAAAATGTGGTAACTATAAAAAGTGGTTTTTTTTTTTTATTTTCCACTCACTCATTTGCATGAATTGATTTCTGAAAATCTTGTTTTCTCACCGAATCCTGCAGCAATTCATGAAAATTTTCAGTAGTTTTTTTTCAAAAATTCTCACTCCGCCTAAGTTGTCACTCCGCTTAAGTCGTTAAAAATGTTTGGTCCCTTGAGTGACGACTTAACGAGATTTTATATGTAAAGTTTCCATACTTTTTTAGTAGATCTTTCCTTCTAAAGCCTCTACTATTAAATATTCGAAACATCTCACCAAATTTAAATGTAAAAAAAAAACTACATTTAATACTAAAAGCAAATTTTCGAAAAGATTGCGTCTTTTCTTTCTCAAGCCTAAAATAATAATTTGAAGAACAATACTGTAAATTACGTTAAATTCCTCGAGAAAATATAAATAATATCATTTAGTTTCAATCTGTTTCTTTAACAATAATATACGACATGGCTTAACAATTTAGTTCTTTGATTGTAACCTTATTATTACATTTTGTGCATATTTTATCTACAAAACTTTTAGCTAATCTTGTGAAAAATTTCTCTATTTCCATACCATCATTCCTATTCATGTTTTTTCTTTTTGTGTTCCTGATACACATGCTTTCTATTATCTTTCTTATTTTGGTGTCTCTTTCAATATACAGGGTGTTTCAAAAATACACGGCATAATTTCAGGTATGTATTTCCCACATGTAGACAATCAAAATAGTTCATTACAACATATGTCCGGAAATGCTTCATTTCCGAGTTATGGCCTTCACAACATTGCAAATCCGAACTTTCCTGCCTTAGTATTATTTACAGATGAAGCACAGTTCACACGAGATGGCATAACAAATTTCCACAATCAGCATGTATGGGCGTATGAAAACCCAAATGCAACTGTTGTATCTCATCACCAGGTGCGGTTCTCCCTCAACATG
>JAFIDM010059733.1:0-22497 GCA_023159025.1 Thereuonema tuberculata | reverse complement strand
GCACTTTGTTTCTCTGTAAGCCGTATTTATCCTGAAAATAAGTACAAATTTGTAGTTATTAATCTCTGTTCACTGAAAATGATAATGTACTGAAGGAGGCATCTTCTAAGTTCGTGTACGACTCTTGATGCTAAAGTGAACTACAATGTAATTCAGGTTTGGAGTCAGGTTTCACACACGTCGTTACAAACAAAATACTATTCAACTTAATTGAATAGATGAACTTTAAGATAATGATTGCTATTGTTGCGAAATGTATTTTAAGTACCGGTTTTACACAATTGGCTCATTAAATATGTTTGTAATTCAATTAACGTTGAACTTAGGATAAATAAAACTGCTGTGAAGCTTTGGGAAGCTTTAGTTAAAGCCAACTAAAAGTACAGGACTGGGCGCAGAAAAGAAAACATTAGCCAGTATTTCTATCAGGGCGACGTTCCAATTTGACAGTGATTACAAACGGAGGTTTTTATTGTTTTGTACTCTACCGAAAAAAGTCGCATCATTTGACTAAGGTACTGAATTTTTTTTTTGCGCCCACGCTTGTATTTTTAGTTGCCATTGACTGTGATATAGTGTCGTAGCTATGATTTTTAGAGTCAAGGGCAAATGACACATACCGTTCAGAGAAGAAAAAAAGTATCTTCCAACAAAAAAAAAAAAAAAATAGTAGATCGACCACTAGAAGTAAAGTACTTTGCCATTCCATTCGCCTTCTCAGTAGACAGTTCCTTGGAAGCAAAAGAAGCACTAAGATAGTTTCTTTGATAGTCTCTGGAAGTGAGATTCTGAGAAAGTTTGTCGTCGTAGCTTCAGAATCACCTAACTTTTTGATTTTATAATTCTTTAATATTCTTAGATAAGTTTTCGAGCTGTAGAACAAAGTCGAAATAGTAATATTGGCTGATTTATGAATAATTTCCAATTTTAATGAAAGAAGTAAATGTTAACTCAAAAAAAGCTTTAATTATAAAAAAAGCAATTTACATTGAGTTTGAAACATTTCCTTTAATAATATTTTAAGAGAAATGGTTAAACTTTAGACAATTAATAATATAAGATCTGAAAGAAAGTATAAGAACCTACTGTAGGGGCACGTCTATGATTTTGTTGATCGAGAGACAAAATTAGAAAACTGACCTTTAATAATAAAAATAATAATAAAAAAAAAAAAAAAACCTAAGTGAAAACCCTTGACTAACTGTACTCACTGTAAAAACTCACTCTATGTACTATGTTCTTTAATTTAATGTAAATCTTGAATTGAAGAGTGAATGTGGGTATAAATAATGCACAGTAGACTATATCTGAAATTTCTCAGCTATTATACAAAAAAAATTATTTCCAAGAATCGTGATCGATTCCTTCACATTATTCGCTCGATACAAATGTCCTTTTCATAATCATAAGGTTCTTTGGTTAAGTTTTCTAAATTAAAGTCCTACCTAGTGTCTAATTATAGTTGATATTTAAAAGGTATTTGGGAATTATTTCGTTATTACTGAAGGCAATATCTGTCACCACTAGTAGATATCTCTCATAACAGGCTTCGTTGTCAGGATGGTAACTGCCTTGCTATTATCATAATAAAATTCTTCACTGCTTACGGGAAGGTTCAGTTTAAGTATATGAACATAACTATTTATTCTTTGGATTGATTCACTAAATGGCTTTCTAATTAGGGGTTTTCCTTGCATACTATTTCCGATTTTCTGTATTTTTAACGCAACAATCTTTTTGCCCTTCCATTATTGTGCTTATTATCATTTCCTCGTGTTTTCACCCTAAATTTTATGCATTAAGCCATTGCACATGGATCCGAAAATAGGTCGGTCGGATTCATGGGTAATGAGCTTAAGGGGAGCGTTTGAGACCAACATCATCCTATTGAAATGAAAAAAGGTAGGTGAATGAGGGTGTTTTGGAACATAATTTAAATGTAGTTGTGATGCAGTCGAAAATTCAAAACACCCTCATTCACCTTACCTTTTTTCATTTCACATTACACATGGATCCGACCGACCGATTTTCGGATCCATGTGCAATGGGCTTTACTTTTATTACTGTTATTACAATATTGTCACGTACGTTAATTTTTAGTCAATAAATAAATAATCTTTAAACACACATTTAACAAAATTTCTTTGTAAGATAAAATTATACATACATTAACTTAAGAGTTCGAAAGCTCCCTTCTATTAATGTATGTTTAATTTTAATCTTATAAAGAAAATTTTATTAAATGTGTGTTTAACGATTATTTATTTATATGCATTACTTTCTAGCCAGAAGTTAGATCTAGATCTACTTTTTACTTATCTAAAGGACTGACCTGTGAAAACCTGCCAATTAGATGCTTGTTTCAAATTAAGTAGAAAATAAGTAAAAAAAAAAGGTATTTAATAAGTTAAAAAAGTCTCTTATTTACAATATTATTAATCGTAGTACTCGAAGTTGCTCGAAAAAAATCAATATTTTATCTACGTATTCCCTTCTATTCCTTTCACCTCTACTGGAAGTTACAGAAAGAAACATTTACTCTCATGACGACGACCCACAAAGCAAAGATTTTAGAAGTTGTTAAAAGTGAGGATAAGGGGATTTTTTTCCCAAGACCTAACAGTGTGTCAAGCAAAATTTTAAAACTCTCCATATTTTCATTCATCTTTGAAAAAGAATGCATGGAGTTTTTTTTCCATCGCCTCGGTCTCCGGCCCTGTCTCAACTTCCCCTGAACCTAATGGCATACAATGCAACCGAAGTTTTAAACTTCGGGAATATTCCCACACGTTTGAGAAAGGGATAAATGGAGTCCTTTTCCTTCCCGTTTATCATTTCTTTTAATAGAACAAAAATTTTAAAGAAGTATATCATTAAGATGGCATTATATTTATACACTCACAAGTATATACTTATACAAGTGTATTTCTAGACTCACTGACCCTGTTTGTTTGGTTTTTTTTTTTTTAATTTGATGAGATTATCGGAAGCTACTTCAAGTTTATTATCTGAATCGCTCTCCGGCTTACGACTCATTTCGGATAGGAAGAAGGCATACTCATAAAGGCAACAAAGCAATTAGTGGGACCCAAGGGGGCAAACACTTGATGGAAAACTGAAAGAGCAGGGTTCGATCCTGGGCGGACCTCCACATGGGTTAAGGGTTTACCGCCCTCTCTAGAATGGGTCGGTGAGATTTAAGCTTCGTAGGACGACTCAGCCGACCTTATTCTCATTGGTCATGGAAACCTTACCTCCCGCGACTTCAGGACCACGTGCACTTATACTGGAATGGACCGTTTACGTGTGTCACAACCTACGTCGCAGTTCAAAGAGGCTGTTGTTAGAGTTTTAGCTTGAAATTAGTTATGACCAAACAGATGTTTATCTTGGGGTTTCTTTGAGAAAAGGCCTAAAAAACAATAATAAAAAATTAACAGAACGTAATTTTAAGACTTCAAGAAAGCCCACCTTAGGTTGTTTTTGTTTTTCTTAACCTTATTTTTGTGAATTTTAGGAGAAATATTTTGACAAAAAAAGCTGTATTTAAATATATTTTTTGAGGTTCGGACTGCCATAGATCCGGAGTCGAGAGTTTGTGATTGGTTCACTCAAAAGTCACTCTCCAATAGCTAAGGACCGATCTGACATACTGAAACTCATTTCAGAAGTGGATTGTAGAAGAATAAATAATTTTATGTTCGCCTACAATTATGAAACTATTTATTCTTTTACAATTCTATATCTGAAAAGAGCTTCAGTACAACAGATCGATCCTCTGCTATTGGAGAGTGGCTTTTGAGAAGTTCTCGATTGCACCAATCAGAATCTCTCACCATTGAGTGAAGGTGATCTACAGCAGTCTGAACCTCAAAAATATACATAAATACAGCTTTTTTTTGTCTTAATATTTCTCCTAAAATTCACAAAAATAAGGTAAAAAAAAAACACTAAGGTTGACTTTCTTGAAATCTTACAAATGTTTTTGATAATTTTTTTTTTTATTTAATTTTTTTTTGTCTTTTTTCAAAGAAAAACCAAGATAAACACCTACTTGGTGAACTAACTTCAAAGCTAAATCTCTAGCAACCGAACATAGCAACAGCCTCTTTGAACGGTGACGTAGGTTCTGACGACACACTTAAACGACCCATACTTTAACTGAACGTTTTAACAAAGCAAAATTATGTTATTTATATTTACTTTGTCCATTTGCTGCTGATTGAGTGTTTCTCTCTCTAGTTGCTGCATTTGAGCTAGCAAACAATGAATGAAGACAGAATTAACTCTTAAAAGCTATCCCGGAATCTCATTTAATACAAACAAAATGAAGTGCAGAAATGGTGATTGTTCTTTTACTATTAATATGAGATGGATATTTTCATCATGCACTGAACAAAAATGATCTTCATTTTGAAGGTTTTTAATAACTGTTTTGAATACTTTACCTCCAGTTCTTTGATAAATCGAGAAATTTCTGCTCCGACGACCCTTGTATTGGATGCTGCTTGTGTGTAAGGAGGGACAGCTCCTACAGACCAGTCAATAGTAAATATGTTCACGTCTTCTGCCGTTAGTAGCGCTGTCTTCATTGTCTGATTGAAATAAAAAAATAAAAAAATTATCAGTTATGTTATTGGAGATGACAATTTCAAAATTTAGCTTTTAGTAGACTCGGATAGGAAGGGATTAATATAAATATACTGAATTCTAAATTCGATTTCCATTTTACAAATTATTAGCAAATGAAATTTTTGCTTGACTTGTTTCGTCTCATTTTTTAAGTTCCTGCTTTCGAGAAAAAATTAATTTAAAAAAAATTTTATGCGTTGATTTTTCTTTAATTTGCCAGATGGCGTTAAATGACCTGACCGCCAACTTCACAGATATTACAGATAGTTTTGATTCCTTGTCGTGTGTGCACAGCCTAAACCGTTGGAGTTCCCAAGGTCTGCGAAAAATTGCAGATCACTTCTGATTTTACTCTACTGATCAGATCAAGAAAAAATTGAGCAAAATCTGTACAGAATCGTCTGTGCTGAAAACGAATGTGATCCCCTCGGCCTAATACGACCATTTCCGGTTCATTGGGAATGCTTGGTTAGCAACAACAACTGCTGCAAGGCCTGTTGTATGCAAATGCTAAACCGAGGAGTTCTTGATGGAAATCGTATTTGACCCTTAAATTACAATGGATGGAATAAATGAGTTTTACGCGGTAATCAACAGTAGTGTCACAATTCGAGTGTTTGATAGATTGCAAATTGTAGACCCGTTAGTTTTGTGTTTGCTATAAACTGTGCATTCGCTTGTTGGGATTATATTACAAATGGGTTCCAAGAAATTTAAAAAAAAAAGCAAATTAAAGAAAACTCTACAAACAAAAAAAAGCCTCTTCATAATTGATATCCACTGAAGGCAAACAATGAAACCTCAAATTTTCCATTCCCCGAAAATTGATTCAGATTTTAATATAATCAAAGCATGTTCAAACATAAATCGATTACAGAATGATCTACAATACTTTTGTAGACTTTATTTCATGTAAAGAAGTTTTAGTAACTAATTCAAACTTATTAGGGAAAGGCTTGGGGGAAGATATACCCACCCACATAAAAATCATCTTTATTATATTTTTATGAAACTTTCTCTAAAGCTTTTCGTTTTTAACTTTCTTTCCTAAGTTTGCAGCCAAATCACAGGGTCTGTGCATATAAATTGTCCGGCCACTTTATTAGGTGTATCCCTGCTGTGCGCACAAATGCTGTTTCTCACAACAACTCTTCAAGCCGGTGGGGACAGTGTCATGGTGTCGGGAATGTTTTCCGGCACACGTTGAGTCCATTAATACCTCTGGAGGCACTTCAGGATGCTAGAGCGTACCTAAACATCGAAGCTGTTCAAGTGCAAAGTACATGTGAACAGTCTATCCTCATGCAGATGGCTAATTCCAGCAGGATAAAGCCCGCATCACTATAGGATGGTTTGAGGAACATGATGACTTTATCTTGCTACAGTGGCCCGCTCAGTCCCAGGTTCTCAGCCCGATTGAAAATTTATGGGATGAGCTGGAACGAGCTGTTAGCTCCAGGGCTACACCTCCATCAAATCTTCAGGAACTGTGTGATACACTCATGTATACAGGATACAAAATATCTCAACAACGTTTTCAGCATCTTGTGGATTCCATGCCTCGACGAATTCAGGCTGTTTTGAGGGCTAAATGAGGCCCAACACGTACCTAATAAATATAGATAATATCTAATAAATATAGTTCTACTGTATCTAAGAAAGTGGCCGGACAGTGTATATACAGGTCGACTATCAGTAATCGGGCCATCGTAATCAGGTTCCACCACTAATTCGAACATAATTTCGCTAGTGTAATTTCAAATTTCCCGGGTCGCCGCACGATCTGCCGCTACTGTTTCGTGGCGCTATGTGCTGCATCAACACTGTTGGTGTCATTTCTGAAGATAGGCAAGCCATTACTATTCGTTTTTCTTCATTTATTATTGCAACCTGATTACATTTAGCCTCATCCATGGTTCCAATGAATAAAGGAAGTGATTCTATATCTCTTCAAGAAAGAGTCTCTGTTGAGAGGTTAATGCTAAAAGGTTCAGAACAACGCAGTTTTTTTACTGCACAAGAAATAAGAAATGTTTACATGTTGCAGGATAAAGTAATCGAAGAAAAGCCAAAATATATGAAACAGTTTAGATTGAAAGATATGTTCAAAAAAAAAAAAGATAGCACTAACAACGCGAGTGTTGATAGATTGCAAATTGTACACCCCTCGGTTTTGTGTTTATTAGAATTGCAGAAATTATCTGTACCTTTTGTTTTACCTGTGTTATTATTAAAACTTCACTTATTTCTCATTTTAATGTTTATTTTTTTCTTTATTAACCAACTCGTACTGTTTTCAGCGTATTTTAAAGGTAGGATGAGGTATATTCTAACCTAACCATCTGTTATGGCAAAATCACTAATGCGGCATCGTGCAGGTCCCAATGAGGCCGGATTAGTGATGGTCCACTGTATGTGCGTGTGTTTCTTAATAACTACTGAATGGATTTTCTTGAAACTACATGTGCATATTTAAGGATAAGAGACATTCTAAATTTTATATATGAAATTTTTTCTTAATGGGTCCCTGTCGAAAATTCGGCGCTGGAAGATGACAAAAATTCTCATATGCGCGCTTTCCTGTTTTTCTGTGAGAGCAATGCCACTCTTGCTGATCTCCTGCTATTAAAACCAAACAGCGATTTGATCCGTCTTGTTGTGAGTTCGGATAAGCGTTTTGGTGCATCTGCGTTGTAATCTGTCGTGTTGTTGTCCTTCTGTTGCCGCAGAAGATTCGTGGCAATTACCTGTTACCTCTTCCATCCACAAGCCTTTTCCGTCCACAGTTGCACTTATTGCTTGAAGTTTTTGGCCTTTAACTGCCATTCTCTGAACACTCGCGGTTGCACGAAAAAAAGCCGAGGATCTTCAGTTTCCGAAATACTAGAACTGCACTTCTTGGCTTCACGATCATGCCTCGTTCGAAGTCGTTTAAATATTTTGTCTTATGTTCCAGCGAACTGTACTAATACACAGTTCTCTTGATATAGAGCATGCTTTTTCTACACTACTTGTTGCTGTTACGTCACCGTGCGTCATTAGTACATCACTAACTCGTCCAAGTTAGAGTCAGGTATCAGGTTTATTAGAAAGTGGCCACTCAATGTATAATGCACATATAGGTGTTTCCCTTCGAATCACTGTTTGATACTCTGAAGATGTAGGTTCAGCGTTTCTATGAAGCAGTTGGAATCTTGGTCAGATCAAAGGTCATCTGCCTTTTATCCCCCGGAAAGGATCTCTGATCTCATTATACAGAGGTCTGGGTGAACCCTAGAGCACATCCGTAGGAGAAATTATTGAACTAGGCTCTTGCACCCAATCTTGTATCTAAATCAGTAAGATACCGGATCCGCATCATCGTAAGAGAAAAGTTAATTAAATGTACAAATTATAATAACCTTCGATGAAGAATTTTGAAAATCTAGTTGAAACTGATTCGATATTTCGGTTCCGTCCCTTGAGCCTTTTAATACAAAAATTAATAAATAATAGAAAAACTAAATTAACAGAAAAATCTGAAGTAGCAGAGCATTTCGTATATAATAATTTTACATGTACTGTAGTAACTGTTCATCACAATTAAAGCCATACACATGTTTAATGCAAAAAAAAAAAAAATTATATAACTAAAATAAATCAATACATAGCAACTAGTTTCTCCATCGAGAGAATACCGTCGGGCTTGAGAATACCGTCTATCGACGGAGAAACTAGTTGCTATGTATTGATTTATTTTAGTTATATACATATTTTTTTTTTTTGCATTAAACAGGTGTATGGCTTTAATTGTGATGAATAGTAGAGCATTGTTTAAAAAAAACACATTATATCAACAGTGAGATAAGAATTTTATGTATGGAGAAAAATAAGAAAAATAATAGAAAGTATAAATAGGCCTATTCGAAACACAAGAGAAATTTTTTTAAATAGAAATGAAGGAATTGAGGTGAAGGAATGTTTAGTAAGATCAGCTAAAGAATTAGTGGATAAAGAATGCTTAAATTGTAATAAAAGAGTTATAATTAATTAATTAGATCGTTAAAAATAAATAGAATCTCTTTATTGATAGTTATTTTTTAACAACGGGTTGTTATGATGTGGATTGCAGTATTTCTAATATTGTTTTAAGAAAGGTTTCAAAATGAGAAGGTTGTTGATTATTATTATCAAAGAGTTAATATGATGTAACACGCAATATTTCAAATATTGTTTTTTTTTTTTAGAAATTTTGCAACTTATTATTGTTATGTGAAAAGAGGCTTGAGAAAGAGGAGACGAACTTTTCTCCTTGAAAATTTGCTTTATGGAATAAATTAGAAATTTTTAACATTTATTTTGTGTGACGTGAAAGATATTTAACAATAGAAATTATAATAGAAAGGAGCTGAGGACAAGATATGGTTCATTTACAAGTGGACTCTGATGATCATTAAAAAGTATCCCACTACAGGCCTATGTGGCCCTTGGTTCGTAGGCTCCTGCTGATCATCATTAATCCTTTTAATAATCCAGTGCCTTTTGTGCGCGCTAGAATAAAAATTAGTTGCATTTTAGACAAATTAGTGTAACAATTTCATAGCAATGAAAAAAAAAAATGGAAATTTGTATTTGACAGATATTATGAGATGATAGGCGGACAATTTTCATTTCAATTGTTTACATAATATTCAAAAACAAAGGAGGAGGAAAAACAAACCCCGCAACATTTTAAGGAAAGTACGCTTTAGGATTTTTTTAAGAAGCATTCCAATGCTTTTTAATTTAATATTTTCAAATTGTCAATTAATTTTTAATGTTCTTCTTGAAGTGCTTTCACCGATACGCTTTCATTCTATCGCTCCAAAGAAATACTCTGGGGCAAATACTACGCAAGGGAAGTTGAAAAAGAGACAGACAAGCGTAGGAAAGGCAGTAAATATCCATGCCGGCCCTGGGATTCGACAGACCAGAAGGTTGTTCCTGAATGTTACTTGATATTATCTTAAGCCCCGCGAACACCATGCAATTTTTCAGCAATTTAATCGTCCGATTTTTACGTCACGAGCTGATATAATCAATAAACGGGCTCAAAACTGCTCGTGACGTCAAAATCGGACGACTAAATTGCTGAAAAATTGCATGGTGTTCGCGGGGCTTGATTCGAAATCTCTTAAGTCTATAAAAGCAAATAAAAAAGTTAATTTGATAACATTTTTTTCGTAAGATTTTACACTGCATTATCCTTTTCCATTATATTTTCAAATATTTGTATCTATTTTTATCCCAAAGTTGCAATTTATCGGACGCAGCTTTCTGTTCTAGCAGCATCAGTTAAAGAACACTTGAACGACACTGTTTTGGCAAATGCGTGCTGGTATGTCTGCCAACTTTGAGGCAGACATTTTGAGGTTTTGTTTTTTTATTCAAGTGATAATATTGAATTTTGTTTATAGGGTTGATGAACAATGAAGTTACAGAAGAAGAGTGGACGTATGCCATGAACTGTTTGATCGACTAACGATGTTAGTTCCTGAAGAAAGAAACATCAGGACGTTCTCACACGAGTTGCAAAGTTCATTGATTTTGACTGCGGAGTTTTTGAATTTACTGTAAATCTGTAACTGATTTATCTCTTGAATAACAAAGATTAGAAATACAACTAATAAATTGCAATTGGACATTTTGGGAAGCAACTGTTATTTTATACCAAATTGAGAATATATAATTTTCCATCCAAAGCATCCTTGACTTACGGAAGTGAAATTTGGATTCTGAATAAGAAAGATTCTCAAAAACTTCTTAAATGAAATTTTTAAGATCTCTTAGATATTACAACATTAGATCGTCCAAATAATATCGACGTAAGAGAAATATTCTGTGAAGCAGTGGCGTGCGGTCGATGGACTAGTAGAACTGTAGGACTCCTCAAAGTCTCCTCTAAGTATTTCCTTCTATCAGCCACAATGAGCAATCGACTGCCCAACAGGACTAGTTCCGAGACTTCTGTCTTCTCGCCACTTTAACATTTTTACTTTTTACTCCGGCGTTCTATGGTCAAAAAAATTCCGTATCTCCATTCTTGTTAGAAAGAATACCTTAGTCTTTAACATTTTTATCATTTGTTTTCTATGTAGATTTGTTAAATAGTGCCGTAACAGTACCCTTACAGCTGGTCCCTCTGAAAATTGTCACCGCATCCCCTATAATTATAATATCTTTTTCTTAATTTTGCAACTGTCATTCAAATAGCGCTATTTCAGAAAACGTTTCGTATGTTCAATTAACTTTATTCTTAGTATGACCGATATAATGACCTCCCTGAAGCATTCTATTTAAATGATCTATCATAGTCCTCGAATCAATAGAGTTCCGATCCACAAATAAACAACAGCATATTGTTAAACCTAGGATAGTAACTGTTTCTTCCTACTATGTAAAGTGGCGCCACCTTTTGGCAGAAACAGAAATTTCCGCCATTTTGAATTCCTTGTGATTTGTATTTTTCACATTTTCAACATAATTTAAAACCTTTAAATTAGGATTGCGCTATTTCAATTTCGAATAAATATACATTATATTAAACTTAATTGCCGTACAATCATCTTTGTAAGTATTATCTTTGTAAGTAACTTATATCTTAAAATTTTCAAAAAATATAATTACCATAATTGAAATCTATTCTACTTCACTACGAAACATTAATCATTGTCAGAACAGAGAGAAATAAAAACAGAGTTAATGAACTGTTTCTCATCCATCAATGTAGTTAAAGGTACAATCTAATGCGGAAGTCATTGTGTCAGCGAAAACTTACTCTCAGCTATTTACAAAATGAATCTGGAAATCTATTCTTCTAACTTCCGTTTTAGATTAACAACACCCAAAGATTGGATGTAAATAATTGTCATTAAATAACATCTGTATTATTGATTAGTTACGTCAATTAAATGGAAGCTTATGGAGTAGTTTGAAAGGTGATTTCCATCAATACAGTATATAAACGAGCCGTATAGAAAAGATCTAGTATTTTGTTAAATCAATATCAACTTAATGATTTAGTTAGACTTAGTTAGATTTAGTTAGTTAGTTAAAAAATGAAAGAATCATCTCTTTTATCACCATTCTCTTTTACTCAAAAGGGCTGAGCGCACTATCACGTTTACCTTCCGTCTATGTTAATTGTTTTAGTATCGGCCTGTTTCATTCTCTGACGACTCCCGATTAGGGAAGAGATTTTTAAACTTGTAAGGTCAAGTAAAGTAAGTTCATTTTACTTGATAAAGGAACCTAAAATTAGGAGTTCCGAATGCGTACTATTTTTTTTAACCAATTTACTTACATTATCAGTAGGGCAAGGCATTTAATGACCTATAATTTGCTAAAAAATGGCAAATAAAAAATTCATTAATGACCTAAAAATAATAAAAAAAAAAGACAGAAAAATAAAAAAAAATGACCAATAAAATATTTGAATTTATTGCATTAAACATTTTTTTATTTACCTTTTTTAACTTGACATCCAAAAAAAAAAAGATTATGAAATACTTAATATAAAACGAGATTGAGTTGGAACTCTTTTGCGAGCAGGTTTTGTTTCCTGGAAAAATTTGTTGATGATTGAAAATGAGGAAACAAGCAAAAATACTGAATAATAAATAAAATCTCAAAGTATAATAAAATGACATTGCCTTCCAAAAAACTACTAAAAATGCTCAAAATGACCTAAAAATTGCCAAAAAATGACCTATCCCTAAAAAAATGCCGAAAAATGCAAAAACTGCCCTAACGAATTGCTTTTATTTAACGAATTATTTACTGTTACAGATTTTCATATATGCCAGACATGTTTCAACCTTCATAGAAAAAAGATGCAATCATCAAATGTATTGCCCTAGTTATCAGAAACATCACTAAAATAAGATAGAATTATATTCTTTTCTTGTCCAATTACAAATTTATTTTTTTCTTTCTAAGTATTTTTGAGAATTATTTAATCAATTTAATCCATTTAAGATTACTTTCAAAGGATAATTATTCATATAAAACATAATTAAGCCACCACACATAAAATAGAAAATATGATATATTTACAATTGAAATGCCAGCACTTTCGAAACACTCAACGTTTCATTGACGAGTAAGGTATTTACATCATTTTCAGAAAAGGATGTAATTACTTTAAAAATACCTTAAATACCTTTAAACATGACGTAAATACCCGTTTAAAAGTTTTGTCAAAGAAACATTGAGAGTTTCGTATTTCTATTGTAACTATAACTTAATCAGCGCCGTTCCGAGGGCGGGGCGAGCGGGGTGATCACCCAGGGCGCCGCGGCTAGGGGGGCGCCACGAAATAGGATTTTTTAAAATTACAAAATATCTTTGTATTTATTTTACCTCCACAAAGAAAATAAATAAAATATTTGCCATTTATAACTCTTGTAAAACCAATTTACAGAAAAAGAATATTGGGATTACAAACTAGTTCAACAATAATATCGAATTTTAGACTATCGGAAAATTTTTAAGGTTAGATGTTGAATGTCTGAAACTGAAGGTACTCTTTAGCATAAATCTTTGCACAAAGTCATTGTTGCATTATTGATGGGGGGGGGGGGGCGCCATGAGACGTCTCGCCCCGGGCGCCTGCAGCCCCAGGAACGGCCCTGAACTTATTTTATATTTTATGTGTAGTGGCCTAATTCTATTTTATATTATAAGATAGACACGTTAACGTTTCCTCGCATATTCATTAATAACAAATTGATAGTCTTTTAAATTTGACAACTTCTAATCTGATTATTAGAGGCAATTTTGGAAGCTCGAAATAAAGAGTTATAAATGATAGATCTTTTATACAAATAAAATAAAGAAGTGGTTAAAGAAAAATGACTGCTGCTGCTCCTTTTCAAGTCGCTCTGCTTCATATTATATCATCAATTCTCAATCCTGTAATTGGCCAAAGATCTTCGAAACATAAGTACTTATATTAAACTCTAGACAGCACAGTTTAAGGCATTTAAGTGAAAAGCTTTTGGGTTACAAGGAAATGGTGATCCTGACAGACGATTCTTACGCAGAATTAAAATGAAAAGTTTTCTGATTTTGAAAGAAGTTTTCATATCACCTTAAAGTGTTTTTGAAGGTCTTTCGCCAATCAGTTTTGCGAGTATGACGGAATATGAAACAAAGCAACTCCAAGAGAAGCAGACATTTTTTTTTTTTTTACCTCTTCAACTAAACGGAAAGACATAATAAATCAACAGTCACTTTCTGAAACTCATCTTTCGAAAGTAACAATACTTATTCTAATTACATTTATTCCTTGCTTAAAACATAACAGAATTTATTTTATAAAGAATTATCTCAATATTTCAAGAGAAGCAAACGCATTTCGCAAAGGATCATGGGAGCTTGACTGAAATGATAACAGCGCCATTCAACGGAGAAAAATTTAATTAAATGTATTAAGTCCGTGTGATTGGTCGCGAAGGAGATCGTTTCTTGAACTTCTTTGAAGTTAGCTTGAATACTTTTCACTCAATTACCTTTAAATAGATCTCCCGACTATAAATACTTTTAAGCTGAACTGCAAATATCTTGTTGAAGTTAAATAATCAGCTTTGAATAATTGGTGAAAAAATATGTTGGTTGTAAAATGAAAACAATATTGATATGATGTATAAAGACAATCTTAGGAAAGAAAAAAAAAAGATGTATAATTGGCGAACGAAAAAAGACAAGGTGAAACTAAAAATGGAAAAGGAGTTGGGTTTTTTTTTTCGGTAGAGAAAACCTAGTAGATCAACGTTTCACAGGATCTTGAAAAACATGAAGAAATATAAGAAGTCTCTCATTAAGGCCCAATCGAAATCGATTCGATGGAAATTACAAAGTGTGAATTAAAGAACATAAAAGTCAATCCTGTGAATATCCCAGCTAATATTATAAAAGTGAAAATCTGTAAATTTATATGTCGTTTAATCACGCCTCAACGGCGAGACGCATCGGATTGAAATTTTGCATGAAAATAGTCTATGACACGGAGAAGGAAATAGGCTACTTTTCATTCCGGTCCATTTAGTAGTTTCCGTTGGGATGAACGAAAAACGTTCCAAAACTCCCCAAAATGAAAAACTTTTCAAAGCTGTCGATAGATGGTGCCACCGCAGTTTTAAATCGAGTGCGTTTAAGGACGTTCTTTGTAGGCGCGGAACACGATTAATTCACGAGTTACCAGATAATTCTATTAGGCGATGTGTACGTTAAATATACGATATATCTCGTAGTTAATTAAAATGCTGGATATTGTTTATAATTTAAAATTTAATTTAGAATATAACATTAATTTCTAATGATCACATGTTTTATTACCAACTGCGGAAGGTTTCAAGTGATAGGAGTCTGGAGAAGGCCACAAAAGGCACCGTAGTTTTAAATCGAGTGCGTTTAAGGACGTTCTATGCAGGCGCGGAACACGATTAATTCACGAGTTACAGGATAATTCTATTAGGTAATATAAATACAAGCCCTCGTTTTACGCCGGTGTTGCGTTCCTACAGTGACGTCGTAAATCGAATCGACGAAAACGAATCCATTATGTAATGTAGACAGAGGTTTACATTATATAATACTTTCCACACATCCCAAAATATATTGTTTTTATTTAAACCATGCTAAATATAAGTTTTTATGACTAAAATTAATGTAAATTATTTACCTACTTTCGTAGGCCTATTAAATTAACATAAAACAATAAATAATAACTTAATTATTATATGCATACAGTGTAAAGTGTATCAGAGTGCATTCCTTTTACCAGACATGGGCAAGTTTATTCTTAAAAACTTTTATCACTATTAACTGTAATACATATCTATCACAGCATTCACAGACAGTCAACGCGGGATGACTGAGCGAAACAAAAGTGAGGAGGGGAGGAGCCACGTGAACCGAGTAGGCGGAGTCTAAGTACAGATGTTAAAGTTGACTGCGTTCACCATTTATGGCTGCATTTTCGCTCAAGAAAATTAATTTTTCTTTTTTCGCATTTTTTAAATATATTTTTCCTCCTTTTGGCCTAAATTCTAAACCGTCGTAAATTGAACCGTCGTAAAACGTATAACCGTCGTATAACGATACTGTATATTAATACGTTGGATATCTTTTAAAACTTAAATTTTAATTTATAATATAATTTGTTCACGCGGAGATTCTTTGGAGGCGCGGAACACGAGTTATCTGATAATTATGTTAGGCGATATATAAATTAATTAATATGTTCGATATTTTTTAAAATTTAAACTTTAGTGTAGAATATAACATTAATTAGTTGACCCGTGCGAATAATTCGCAACAAAAAAAACAACTTTGAGAAATAATAAATAAATCCAACGGCTATCGTGCATATTAGTTAAACACATTGTCAATAGAGGCGTCTTCTCCATTTTTATAAAAAGGTTGACCCTTGCGAATAATTCGCATGGTATCTTGATCAGTCACCGAATGGTAATGTGCAAATAAATAAATGAACAGATTGTGAATAGATGGCGCCTTCTACATTTTTATAAAAAGGTTTTTAAGATAAAGTTTTTTAAGGAAACCGCTTCTGTTAAAGCGTGTCTACATTTTTATAAAAAGTTTTTTAAAATAAAGTTTTTTAACGAAAACATTAATTTTAAACAATTTGTTTATTTTTCGTCATTAGCGGGGAACGTAATCTTCAAAATGATGCCTCAATCATTGATTTTGATGAAGTATTAAAGGAAATATGGTGTTCCGACAAAAAAACACCTTTGAGAAACAATATATAAGGATTGGTAATGATCATGTGATTTTTGTACGAACTGGGAAAGGTTTCAAGTGATAGGTGTTGTGGAGAAGGCCACAAAGAGCTGGGAAGTCGTATAATCTCCGATCTCGATATTAATTTCATAAATAAATAAATAAAGCGTTTTTTGCATTACTTGTGCAACGCTTCCGGAGCAAAGCGACGGTAGCCGGCTAGTTTAATGTAAAAAGTAAAGTTACCTGATAAGAAAATATTCTCTCCAATTAACAATTGTGTGATGAAAAGTGAAATATATTTACATGAAAAAATGTGCATCATTTTGTGGCTAAACCCATATTTGTTTCAATATCGTGAAAAAAAAGCTTTGTTAGTTAGTCTTTATATATTGCATCTCTACTGCAAGTGTCGTATTATTTGTTCAGTACTACAAGTATATCTTTTTTTACTACCAAAAAATCTTATATTGAGAATTTAATATCTCTATTGTAATTTATGAACGTTTCGTTGACGAATCTGGACCAGTTAAAATTCCGTGTCAGCCCACAATTTGCCTGCCTGTAATTCTGTTTTCTGATTTTTACATTACTAGTTGATCCGTGCGAATAATTCACAACAAAAAAACCAACTTTGAGAAATACTCCGTAATAAATAAATCCAACAGTTATCGTGCATGTTAGTTAAACACATTGTCAATAGATGGCGTCTTCTCCATTTTCATAAAAAGGTTGACCCATGCGAATAATTCGCATGGTATCTTGATCAGTCACCGAATGGTAACGTGCAAATAAATAAATGAACAGATTGTGAATAGATGGCGCCTTCTACATTTTTATAAAAAGATTTGCAAAATAAAGTTTTATAAGGAAAACATTAATTTTAAACAATTTATTTAATCTTCAAAATGATGTCTATTAAATATGACAAAAGTATTAAGGGAAATAATAAAAAAAAAACTTTTGGAAAATAATATATGAGAAGTTGACAAATTTTTATGTTTTTTATTGTAATAAATCGTTTATTTTTATTAAACTATAATCTTTGTTTGTTTTTTTATTTGTTCTTATTAAATAAACGATGAAATATCATTTTAAAGTGCATTTTTATTCAAAAAAAGGGTATATTTGAAGTTTACGGCGCTATAGAATTATTTGAAATGCTGTTTCGCTTTCGAAAGATCAAGTCGCTTCTGTTAAAGCTTGTCTACATTTTTATAAAAAGGTTTTTAAAAATAAAGTTTTTAAACGAAAACATTCATTTTAAAAAATTTGTTTATTTTTCATCATTAGCTAAGACCGTAATCTTCAAAATGATGTCTCAATCATTGAGTTTGATGAAATATTAAGGAAGTTATGGCATTCCGACACAGAAACACCTTTGAGAAATAATATATAAGGATTGTTTGTGAATCTACTGATGTGATTGAACAATGCTTTCCCTACCTTCATCCAATGTGATTTCGTTCCATCTCTGAACCCATGGGTAATGAACTTGGTGGGTTTGTTGGGGTTGAAGTTGCATTTCTTTAAGGCCCGATCGTCTTTTGGTCGAATCACTTGTTCTCGGATTGGGTTCTTTCGTGTGTAGAGGTTGTAGGAAATGGAGATTTTCAAAGGGTCTTGAGGAAGGACGCTGATTGGTCGATAGAGAGCATGGTAAAATGGAGACCCCGTTTCAAAACATCCCAACTCCTCATAACATACAGAACGATCCCCTGAAAACAATAAAATAAATCAATAAATAAAAAGATTCAACTGAAATAAGTTCTAACCTAATAAAAAAATATAAATAAAATTTGTGTTTTAGAAATAAATAATGAAAAAATCTTATTCTCAAAGAAATCAAATAAAAAATAAATAAGATTTTTCTAGCTTCTGACTTATACACTTTCCTCAATCAGAGTTCAGGAAAAAGTAATTACAATAGTTTCTATATAAAAAAGGTAGAAATGCGTTGATATGTCTTTCTCGTTAAAAAATAAAACATCTTATAAATATATGAGCTATTTTTATATAATGAAGGATTTCTTCAGTTGATCCACTATATGTTTGGCAGTGATGCAGTGTTTTTTTACACAGAGGACTAACTCATAGACACTTATAGTATATCCATTTTTCTTTGTATATATGTTACATAAAGAAGAGAAAAGTGAGACTAAAATCGTATAATAAAAAACCTTAGAAGTATTAAACAACAACCGGAGGAAGAGAAATTCAGTCTTAAACAAATATCAACAAACTGAATAATGAAACAGTGAACATTTGAAATTGAATACTAGAGAAGCGTTTAATATTAATGATAATCAGAATGGCATCGTGTGAGGCTCCGGCGATCATTAGCCAAAGTGGATTTCCGGGGTCAAAGAAATCAAAAAATAAAATAAAATAAAAGTGATAAGTCGTATCGGTAAGGTAGAGAAAAGTAAGCATTTAACAAAGTTTCAAGTTTTATTTGTTTAGTAGCCTTAATTTCACGTGCTGTTTCCTCAGAAAGATTTGGCTTCTACCGTGAAGCAAAGCAGAGAAACATTTTAAGTTGGGAGAAACTAATCCGCGTTATCAGGGAATTATATATACAGTAGACTCCCGATTATGCGCGGAGTTGGGTGGCGCGGCAATCGCGGATAAACGAATTCCGCGGATAATCCGAAACAGGCCTAAAAAGGACAAAAATCAACACAAAAATGCTTTTAACATGTTTAATTTACATTAAAATGGCAGTACATTCATTATAAACAATTACTTTATTTTAATTTACTTTAATTTCTTACTTTTTAACAAAAAAAAATCGGTTAATAGTCTTTTTTTCGTGTCGAAACACGAAAACACTTACTTGGTCGTCGCTAAATCTGCCTCTGTTATTGTTTACCTTATTCTAGTTTTAAAATTTTTTTGTTAATTCCGTAATTTATTGTACAGTAAAAAAAAATGGAAGCCGGAGAGGTCCGCGGATAATCGGGAGTTAACTGTATTTGTTTATACAGGATGATTCAGGAGAAGTTACCGTCACTTACGGAACTATGATGATATACTGAGCAAAAAATGTCGTATTAACACGGGTCCAATTCTCAATGTTTACAGAGTTACAATAATGTGAATGTTGTTTGTAAAAGACCTCTTTCGTTAGTTGGAGGATTAAAAACAAAAGAGAAATAAAGAATAAATAATGTTTTCTTTTATTGAAAACGCATTACAATGAACAATGCGTATAACAAGACTAAGTCGATATAATGGGTGTGACTTGTAACAAGTGTTCTGATAAGTGAGTACAATAATATAATGTTGTAGTTAAAATGTAATACAACTTTCTTTACGACGCAATTAAACAATTTACAACAAGAAAGAAAAGTTCATTTTTTTTTCTTATTTGTTTTTACTCCTTCAACTAACGAAAGAGGTCTTTTACAAACAATCCTCACATTATTGTAACTATAAATATTGAGAATAGGACTCGGGTTTATATGATACTTTATGCTCAAAATATCCATAAGTGACGGTAACTCCTCTTAATCACCCTGTATAAAAAGATATTTACAATCCAGTACTTACCGAAGCAAGATATTTGGAACCCACTCACGATATTTGGAATCAAGGAGTAAATCCACAACAGATACATAAAAAGAGGCTTAAGCGTTCTGGGATTCATTATTTGAAAGTTAGCGTCAGTGAATTACAACTGAAAATGAAATTATGACGAAGTGAAAATGCGATCCTTTTCCAAGGAAGAATGTAAGCGTGGGATCAATATTAGGAAAGAGGGAATTTGTCTTCAATACAATCCCAAGGGAAAATTAAACCAATACCATCACGTGACCTATAAGCGTGCGTAATTTCGCAAGGTTTTCGTGGAGGGAGGCCTTAAATGGAGAATTAATGAAGCCGTACAAGACAAGTGAAGGTCCACTAAGTCGAATGATAATTAATGTTTATTTTTATAATAAGTATGATTGTTTTCTATGTAATCTTAATTAGTCAAGTTCTTTTTTTAGGAATTTATTAATGAATAGCATATTTGTAATTAATAAAAAATAATATTAATAAATGAATTTAAGATTGAATGTGTGTGGAAATTTATATAAAGAAACATTGAAAAATTAATTATAAAAATAATGTGTACAAAATTTCTAAGCATTTTTTTTTTTCGTTTTCTTTTAATAGTGTTTAAAATTCAGATTTTACGTTGTAATAAAATAAAAAGAAGTAAGTATGGATAATTTTGTAGACATAAATTTGAGTAGACATTTTTTGAAAAAAAAAAAAATTAAAAAAATTGATTATTATTTTTTTTAAAATAACAAGCTAAATTTGTGTAAATTAGTGGTTCCCAATTTGTTTTTTACTCAAGGCACACATGTGTATTTGATAAATTCCTGAGATATATTTTTTCATTGTTTTTACTGCATGTAATGTAGACTTCTTTGTGAAAAAAAATCAGGTTATTTACAGAAAAATAGCAATCTACTTTAAACATTTAAAAATACACTGAAATGTTTTTTAAACTGATTTGAATATTAATTAATATTTAAATTGCCTTCATTTTTAGAACAAACAGAAAGTAGTTTAAAATTTCTGTTTTCCAATAGTTTTTTTGATACTTGAATTTAGTCAAGATTAGAGCGTTTGGTTAAATACCTATTACAGATTCACTTTCGTGTCGATTGAGAAGCTCAGCTATAAAGGAATCATTTATGACCAAAATCACACGGTTAAAGTTTTCGTCATGTTTTGATCATTGAAATATTCATTGGTTTTGATGTTGTTCCCTGTCATTCGATGTTATTTCTTCAAATACACGTTCATAGAAACGTGAAGCAACGCTTCATGTGATTGGCGCTGCTTCTAAAGCAAAGAACCAATCAGTGACGAGATCTAAGACTTTCAGTTTTCGTTAAGGCTGGACGTACACCAAACGAACAAAACTGTTCCGAACAAAAACAGTCTTGCTTTGGCATGTTTTTTCAATGCTTTTGAATACAAGCGACGCACACCAAACGAACAAAACATTTCGAAACGTTTTTGTTCTTTGTGTCATGTTCATTCGTGTTCGTAGCAGAAACATGGACATTTTTCCGTCATCAAACATTTTCAGTTTTTCTTTTATTTTTAACCCTTTTAAATATGGATAAACGTTAAATCTTCCATTTAAAGTTTATTTTACTTTTTTTATTTGAACTAATATGAGATTGATATTCTTGCTCAAATTGAAATCTAAAATTTTAAAATATTTTCAGTTTTATTTATAAATTTTTTTGTTCTAAATTCGATTAAAATGTTTTAATAGTTTGCATCAAGGAAAACTTTATTTTTGTAATTTTTTTTCTTCATTAATTAAAAAAACATCAAATAAAGAGAAGAGGAGAGTGTTTACTTCAGTTTATCTAATTTCAATTAGAATATATAAGATTATGAATAAAGTTTTCATAAAGCATCTAATAACCAAATGAAATTGATTAGGATTACTGGTTATATAATCCCTTATTATTTCCTTTCTTACTTTTATGTAATAAATTGCGAATTTTCGTCTGATGCTAAAGATATTCTCAAGAGAACTCCTTTTTTTATTTCAAAATAACAATATATAATTTTAAAAATATAACAATCTAAATGTTGATGCACCTGGCGCTACTTAAATAACAGTAACATCATCTCGCTGTTGTTTAAAACATTTTCCAGTGACAATTTCAAATCTCTAATGTCATACCGATAACAAATTTTCTCAAAAATATATCTTTAATCAAATACAAACTTTCATTCAATAGAATTCTATTTAATATCGAGTTTTGTAAATCTATTAACTTAAAATCCTTCTTGAGCTTTGATATTATAACGTTAGTTATAGCTCAAATGATATACTAAGGTTTTGCATACAATTAGAACATTAATTGGGCAGTGATCGAAAGTAAAATAAAACAAAGAAACAAACAAACAAACAAACTCAAGAAAATCGCTTTCTGCGCGATCTGTCATTCAGAGAGCAGAACAATAAAAGTTGTTTGAAATATGCGGAATCAACTGTAGTTTTACTAAATTAAATTTTAAAATATTAAATTTTTAAAGTATGAATGGCTGTAATAAATTCAGCAAAACGTTTTGTTC
>JAFIDM010059732.1:0-22498 GCA_023159025.1 Thereuonema tuberculata | reverse complement strand
TCTGTTATTTCAATTGTATAAATGGTTAATTTTTAGTTTATTTTGAACAAATCTTAAAATGAAAATCATAACTTTATAAATATTTTTAATAATATATTTTAGTTTCAATACAATATTCATTTCAATAAATTATTTAATTTACTAAATAAAGTCATTATAAGAAACTTTAGTGAAGAACCAAGAAACAAAAATAAAGAACTGAAACTACTAGCAATTGTTTTTATTAAAGTATATTAACCCAACAGTGGTCCCGCTATTGTCGCTGCCCCTGAAGGGAAGAATGGGCTTCACTGTAGGACCGCCAGAGTTTGGGGGAGCCACCGTCGCCTATTCTACATTGAATCAGTGGAAGTTTACATTCTTCTCCTATACGTTCTTTGACTGTAGGCCTGCGGGTGGCAACAGAAAACAAGCTTTGTGTCAGTCTTTCATAAACATCTGCAAAACCTATAAGCACAGAGCAGATGTCAGCGGCGAAAAGTTCAGACGCAATCCAAAATAATCAATGAATCCAGAATAAACCACGACTGTTATATTTAATGAACTATTCATAAACAAAATCAAAGAAAAAAAAAAAAAAAAGCGGCCACAGAACGGCACCATTCTTGGTTTGTTTATTTGCTTTTGAAAATTAGTCCGTAAGACGTTTTCAAGGCCACGGCAAAAATATTGCTTTAAAGTTAAATGCGAACTCTGTTAAGCAACAATTGTGCGAAAATAATTTTTGTTGCCAATACGAAATTTAAGTTTTGAAAAAAAGTAACATTTAATTACTTTTATGGTATCTAAAGAAAAGAGAAAGAGAAAAGAAAAAAAATGTAATTTATGCATAACAACTATGCTCAAAAATCTATAATCGTTACAATCTCACTGTTTACGTTATCGATTCGTTTCATATAACGGGACGTATTTGTAATACAATGTTTGTATGCCTCGTTTGAGGCTTGCATTAATGAACGATTTTGGGTGGTTATATTCAATGGAATATTTATCGACAACGAAAAGAAAACGGAATGTGTAATATTCTTGGGTAAATTAAGTCGTCTCATCAAAGGACAGTCTTGGTAGATAGAATAAATACTCTCCATTTTTATTATCTATTTACGAGCGGAGAAAAGCAATTTTTACAATGGCCATGTTATCGACCCAAGATACGCAATGTACTATAGTAGCTAGTTTTCCAGTGCAAGTACTCGCCGCCGTAAACAAGAAATGCGGCAAGAATGACATTTGAAGAGCTATAACAAGGCGCCGTTCATTGTCCGTGGCAATTACGCCGGGAAGTCCATTCAAAAAATATCGCTTAATACTCAACATCATAGAGAAATTGACTTAAAGAAACTACGAATTAGATCAATGCCTAAATTGAAGAACTGAAAGAATAATTCGGTTTTTTTTTAGCATTTGGATGTAAAAAAAATAAAATAAAATAAGCTATTAATAAAATAGTTAATTTACTTTTAAATTTCTTTGTTTCACTACGCAATCTAAACTAACAGTAAACTAACACATTGCCAACTATATTAGCACTTAAAGAATTCAACGAAAAATAAGACAATTACAGATAAATATAAACCACAACGACGTACGTTAATATTTATTCTTGATTAACAGTAAACTAATTAAATACTATTTAATTACTTTCTCAAACTTAAATAAGGAATTCGTAAAAGAAAAAAAAAGTTGTCAATTTTTTAGTAATAAATGAATTTAGTTTATTTGCTACTAAAAACATTGGAACTGATAGGAGTAATTTAAGATTGAATTATTCTTCGACTTGACAGGAAAATGATTGCTCAAGTTCTGTTTATATTTCCCTAAAAATAATGTTTACTTAAATTACAAAAATAGTGCTTATAAAATTCAGTATTACGGCGATGTGACATAGGCAACACTTAAATCTTAATATTGTTCAAAATCAAACAATCCTCTCAATAAAAAAAATAAACGGACATTAAAGAGCGAATACCGTTTTATTACAGTTACGTAATCGACAATTCGCGGCGAAAATGTCAACAAATGCGCAGCTGGAAAATCGTACGATTCTTCGACAATTGCGGAACAATAAACGAGATACAATAATCAAACTAGAATAAAGATAAGTACCACGAATGAAAAAAAAAACAAAAAAAAACTGCCGTAATTACACAAAAAAAGCGGCTGAATTATGCAGTTTTAAACTGAAAATGTTTATAAAAGTAGATTCGCCTATCGCTATGAAATGCTATTAAACTCATTAGAGAACTACTTCCGATGATGGGCTTCAGTACAACAGATGTAACAGGTGTAAATTAGGAAGGGCTCTTCAGTAAATGGCAAGGACTACTCGATTCGATCAAAAAATTTAACAAAATGAAATGTTGAAAACTAGTTGCTATAAAGGCGATTTCGATGGTGCTGATGTAAAGTACTCACTCTTTGTAGTCCTTTTTGAATCCAGTGGTTCCTCCTTTGTCCTGCAGGAAACTTCCTCCGAGGAACGCGAGTGATACCCAGTCCATGGCGTCGGCAGTGCTCTCAGGCGGAAGACACGTCCATGGAGGCCGTCCCAGTCTACCTGTTCGCTGCGTCGGCAAGCAGCCGAATCTCCGTGTGCGTACGCGCTCCAGCGGCAGGCGCCACTACCAGGGAGGTAGGGGAAGAAGGGGGAGGGAAAAATCGTACATCACTTGTGTTCCCGCCGTAACCAAACCCTCGAAGCAGTCGCTATAAAGTGACACTCGTGCGCTTTCAGACGTTGTTGTTGTTGTGTGCGCCGACGATCGACCGAGGTCCACGGACGCAGGACCCCGTGTTGCTTTTCGTTTCGCCGAGAAGACGAATTCGGTCAACGTTGCAAACCACAATGCCAGGCGCAAACTCCCGTTGCCTGCAGCGATGAGGGCAGTAACTATTCCACGCCGGTGCTCGAGGGGAGCTGGGCAGACATCGTGGAACCAAACAAATTGGTGCAAGTTTTTTCGCAGGAAAAAAAATATATGCATAAACAAAAAATAAACAGAAAAGGAAATCGATTACTACGACAGAAACTCTGAAGTGAACCATGAAGATTAATATATCTCCAACTTAAAAGTTATTTAGCTAAAACTTACAAAAAAAATAAAAAGGCTTATTTTCAGTTTACCATTTTCAGAGTGAAATAACTTCCTTCTTATTAGAATTTCATGTAATACGAAATAAGTAACGGTATTTTTTAATTTATAAGTAACTTCATAAATGCCTCGTAAACAGGAAATTACATATAATTTAAGGATTAAAAATTAAGAAAATTCCTGACAACTGTATTTACTGCACATCTACAAGCAACTATATTCACATCAGCTGTTTAAGAAACATTTTCCTTTGTCAATTCTACTTTAATATATTGGTAAAATAAAATTCTTAACAATTTTTCAAACTACCCTCCTCTCTTGTCGGCCTCCAAGTTGAAGGTCAACTCACCGGCGATACTAATATCATTATTACCTAAACTGAACTTCTTTTATGCGCAGTAATTAAAGAAAAGAAAAATATTATAAATATATTGATTTTTTTTATATCCTTTTTTTAATAAAAAGAAAAATTGATAAGTTATTTTTTTGAAAGTATTGTACTCTTTTTATAAAATTTTCATGGAGCAACTTACTGGAATTTTGGCAAAAATATTTAAAATAGAAGCATTCTCAACGAATTTCGGCCAGCTGCAGCATATGGCATCTTCTCAAATAAAACGCTTTATAAAAGCAGGCTTTTAAAACGATATACATATTATGTAGAATCCATCCAACGTAAATAGCGAGTTTCAGGAATAGGAAAGGCACTTTGAATTCTACGTTGATTTTCATAGGAAAAAGAAAAACCAAATAGGAAGGCCTAATCACCTCTACAGTTCGTATATTTTGTTATCATTAATGGAGAATTTTAAAAGTCAGATGAATTAAAGGAAGCCGTATTAGAGACTTTTCACCTTCAATAGAAATGGGACACACATTTTATTTACCATTTGAAGACGACAGAATACAAGAACAAGATGATCATTATCATAAAAGATGACGCGGAAGAATATAAAATTTCAGCATTTCTGGAGACTTAATCCATTCGATTCCTTGGGGTATCTTCGCTGTTTTTCTTTAATAGTAGTATTTTAATTAAAACTGGGTCAAGACCCAGTAGAAGTTTTGAAGAAGAAAAAAAATCTGAATGGCAAACGCAGAGCAAAGCGAAAAATTCGTTAGAGAAAGAGAAAAAAAAAAAAAATATGGAAAATTTGATTACTGGAGTAAAGTGGGCGAACGTGAACACAATTAAACCGAACGTTCGCTAATCGATGAGATACGTGTGCAACATAAAATTCAAAGAAAAATTTATTATGAAATTGCAAATACTGAATAAAATAAACTAACCACATAGAACACCACTGAAATTTCAACCGTACTGGTTTTTTTTCCTATAATATTTCCTAGAAGATTTTCAAAATTTCCACATATTTATTTCATAAAAGCCTACATCAACGCATTCAATGGCAAACAATAAATAACTGTACGTATTATAGACTAATCGGGTACTGTCGCTTCGCTCCGAAACCTTGCCTAAATAGCATTAAAAAAAAAAACAAAAAAAAACTTTATTTATTTAGCAAATTTATACTGAGATCGGAGAATATACGACTTCCCAGCCCGTTGTGGCCTTCTCCGCTTAACTCAGATGTATTGCGGATTGGCGCCACACACCTGGGGTTGCATCACACACATTTTTGCAGGTATCTTGAAAACGCAGAAACGTTTGTGAATGACTTATATATCGTTCGATAGAACTTTCAAATACCAACATTTTCTCAATATAATATTCTCTTCCAACTTTTATACTTTTCGTTTAAATTGAGAAAAAGTCAAAATTGGACCCTTTAAAAGGCGACATCTTGGAAACCAAAAAATTTTTTCGAAAGATTTTTGTAGCATTTTGTTTGTCTTAAAAAGCTCTACATTTTATCCAGTTACATCTATCTCGTATAGTTTGGTCACAAAAATTGGAAAAACTTATGACAGAAGTCTTATGACAGAATGACCGTTTTTATAATATATAATAATACTAGTAGTTCTACTTTTTAACATGTTTTAGACTTTTAATATATTTTTATATTAATTAGTGCGCAGTTCCAAGTTTTAATGTTTAAGAATATTTAACATATTGCTACGTTTCGGCAATTATAGTTCTAACTGTCATTTTCGAATTACAAATAAACAGACGGATGGGAAATAAATAAACAATCTTGAGATTCAAAAAAAAAAAAAGTAGGTATCAATACCTATATAAAAAAGGTTGAATGCATTCCTTATTGATGGAGGGAAAGGGGAAGGCCACATAAATCAAAAAACAATATAAAATGAGTTGTAGGTCCCATGGCTTAATGGATAAGACGTCTGACTTCGGATCAGAAGGTTGCAGGTTCGATTCCTGTCGCGTACGTTTCATTGTAAAAATTATTTCTATTTTCCATTCTCACAGCAAATTGCGCCAAACAGACAGACAGAGAAATAAAAGATTTTAGCAATATATATATACACTGTTATTTTCTGTTTATCACTTGCGTATTGAGTTCATATTCTTCGCTGACAAATAAAAATTCCCAAGCAACCCCAACATCCTTGGATGCATTTTCTGGGTGATTTATTTGACGTATGAAAACATTTCCCATTGCAGGAAAAAAAAAAAGGATGGGCTAGTGCACAGGGAAATCTATGGCTTTTGGTGGCAATCACCTGACTTCCAGGTTGTTGAGAGGCGTGAGAATTTGTTCTATTGTAATTACAGATGTAACGACAGCTTTCGTCAACAAGAACAGAAATCGAAAATGCTTTGAAGCTATAAATAAATTACAAGCTGGCATCAACTATGACGACTCAAGTCCAAACTGATCTATAATAACATATAAAACATTAATTATGTTGACAAAAATCATAAAACGTCATATATCTTACATATTTATTTATTTATTTCTCCAAAATCTAACACATATTTCAGAAAGTTGTTCTATTTACGGGTCACCGATACTTTCAATAATATCTGTTGATAATAGGTTTATTTTATGTGCAATATGAATTTCAAGTCATGTTTATTCTAATAATAAGAGGTTGATAGGAAACCTATTATTTCAAAACAATTGAGATACAGTTATTGTTAACCAAGAGTAAGAATAGTATGCAGTAGCAGATGAAGGTTGATTGTTTTAATTAGAGACTTGGTTGCTAAGTAAAATAAAACTCGGTAGTTGGTGTGTGATTCCTCGATGAATGAAAGTAGAAGTGAAATCATTCGAGACGATAGATTCAACATGGCAGAGTTATAAGTTAAGTCCACGACGATGTAAATTCTGTGGACAAGTGTAGGAAATAGTACAACGTTCCAGAACCTAAGCCTACAGCCTAGATGACTACTTTTAAGAAGGAACAAGACAGAATGGGATCAACAACTTTCATAAAGAAAGGTAAAGATGTTTCATTGAAACAAGCCATCCAGCGAAGTGATGAATTACTTACGGATTTACGGATCATAATATAAGAAGAAAAGAAAGTAAGTGACTTTAAATAACTTTGTTTATCAGTGAGCTGACTTCGGATTGTGCATCGAATTAATAACTTTTTACACAAGTATAATACAAGTAAAAGTTAGGAAGAAAAATATTTATATTTAAACATTCTCGATTGAATATCATCATCTAAGTGATAGTTATCAGAGAACGATGTGAATCATTAACTGTGTTAATTACAATTTGTTACTTGATAGACAGTTAACTTTAGCAAGATTACTAAAGAGAACTTTCTTCGCAATCTTGTAAATAATAACAGAAGATAAAATTACTGATCCAGTAGTGATTATTTACATACAGCGATTTACCTACATTTGGAACGCTTGTAGGGTTAGGAATTTTCATTAGTGAACTGTTGCAGTTGATCACATATATAATATATTGATCATAAGAAAGAAAAAGATGATTTGATTCAAGAACTTATTTATGATATCTGAAAGATATATGTAATTTTAGGAATTACGTTTATGCTCGATATAAACTTTGTTATTACAAACATTTACTAAGTTTCAGAGTGGTAATTATTTAGCTAATATTTGCTTAATCCTTTAATCCCAGTTAAATGTAATTAATGAACTTTACTTTGCTATCTACGTATATATTAACTTTTGAACACATTTTATATATCAAATCATTCCACTTATAATTATTTTATCAACAGTTAAAGTTATCTATATTAACAACATCAATTTACATAGAGTTAACGATGGTCAACACTAATAATGCGTGTTCGAGCTCGAATCGTTATTTGATACTTCTTTTATGATGAATTTGATAATTTAATTTTTTGTCCCAGTATTATGATATTACATTTCCTAGTTTATTAAAAAAATTAAGAAATAATTTTATTATTTTAATATATATTATTTATTTTATTACAAGACTGAACCTATGGAGTTATAAGTGGTCTGAACAATTGACCTTGACTGCAACATGGAGTCTCGAAGCTTCTCAGCGCCACGTAATACGAAAAAGATGAGGTCGTAATACTTCAATCTAAAAAGATCGGAGAAGGCGGACAACCAGATATTTGTCTCCTCTCTTGGCGTGACAAGCTGGCATTTTGTATAAACGTTTTATATTGCTTTATATAAGCAATTTAGTTCAATAATTGGAAAAATGTACTAATTAGCTCCCACTTTATTTTTTTACTCAAAGTTTTTAATGAGCTAAAAGGAAATAAACTTTCATAATTATGCTTTACAATGTAAAGCATTTACTTTCGTTTATTGCTGAAGTTACTGTTCTGTATTAGTTTTCTGAGCCAATAAATTCTGGCAACAGTATGTATTTCTGCTAGTTATTTAACTTCAAAAAAAAAAAATGTCTGATTAATATCTCTAAGCTGAGTGGATAACGGCGCTTGGCTGCGGGTTGGAGGTGGCGGGGTTCGATCCCCGGCGTAGGCGGAGGTCGGGAATTTTTCTATGCTCCATTCTCCTCCAAACGGGTCCTAGGATCTACCCAACCTTAGGTTGAATGGGTACCGGGATTTAAAGGCGGGAGGGCGTCTGGTTGACCACCCGACCTCAACTTAGTCCCGTTGGTCATGGAACGCCGGGAGCCTTACCTCTCGCGACCCCAAGGGCCATAAAAGCCTGTAGTGGGACACTTTACCTTTAATTTTTTGTTAAACGAGCAAAATCAAAATTCTTGTGAGGAACCACAACTTCGTTCTTTTTTTTATCACCATGTGCAGTAAGTTTTTCAACTGCGATAAACCTAGCTTGATAACGGAGAAAAGACCGTATCAGAGCTTCCGATCACGACAGAAACCTTGAAAAAAAAAGAACAACTTAAAGCTATCACTTTTATTTTGTAACCAGATGAAATACAAAATTTGCTACTATTATTCTTATATAAGTTTTTATTTACGTCAAGTCAAGATGCAGTTGAGAGTTGAGATGTATTACAATACTACAATGTCCACGGTGACGGACACGTTTATTTGATTAATTACGTTTATTTGAAGCTGAGATTTAATTGTGTTACAGAATTAATTATTGAGAAAAGTCCCACAAAGTAGTTGTTATCAGAAAATGTGTCTAGAAGATGGTGTATAGAAATTATATTTACAATAAAAAATGGTATCTGAGAAATTTAGATCATCTTTATAGAAAATGAAACTGTAGCGAGAGCTATGAGAACGAATGATACTAAGCTCTTTATTTTGCCTTCACTTAATATCTGAAGTTGAAAAATTTCTTAACTAGTTGTGAAAATGACTTTTAATTTCATTCAAATACCGTTTTGAAGATGTTTGTTTACTAAACATCGTTTCTTTGACATCTAAAAAAATTACATCTGTAATTATTAACTGCAGTCCTACACTACACAGGGCTTCAATTCTGGTATAAAACTCTCATTAGTAATCCGTTATTACTGACGGCCATATATGCTTAATTACTACATGAAAAATTAACGAACAAAATAATGAAAATGGGAAGCCTTTCGAATCAAGCTGAGACTCTGGGACAGCCGTTTCGAGCTTATTGGGCTCTCCTCAGCCAGTGCAAAAACCAAAAGGCATCCGAGTGGAAGAATAATATATTTGTGATGGAAAGAGATGCCTCTCAAACCTGAACACAAAAAAATAAAAAACAAGAACAAAATATGGTATACAAAACTTTGTGTTTGACCACAAGAAATTAAGTAATAATAATAATAAACTTTAAGGGTAAAAGGAAAAGCAATCAATACATAATAATGAAAAATGGGAAACCATTTTGAGTCAAGCTGAGCCGTTTTGAGCTTATTTCAAAAGGTTTCCCATTTTTCATTATTATGACTCGATTGCTTTTTCCTTTTACCTTTTAAAGGGTTTTTTGTTGTTGTTGTTCGCGAATGGGCCTCAACGGACCACGCGCTAGCCCCTCCTGACAACGTCAGAACAAGGCTAGGAAATCAGAGACGAGAAAGAATGCACTTTCTCGTCGAGGATACACCTGAGAGAGTAAGTCTCAGGGGGAAACGGACGAACCACAGAAGAAGAAAGAAACATCCATGCCACTATCGGGATTCGAACCCGGGAACTGGCGCACTGGCCACAACGGCAGACTGCCGTCTAGACCGCAGAGCCACGCCAAAGGGTTTTTTTATTTTTATTTAATTTCTTGTGGTCAAATACCTTTTGAGGGAGCCGTCAGGTTTTTGTATTCCACATTTTGTTCTTTTTTTTTTCTTTAGTTTTGAGACGTCACTCTTTCCATCACAAATAACGAATAAAACTTTATAAGAAAAAAAGGATTTTAACAATTAGAAACTCCTTGTCAATTAAGACATTACGTAATAAACTTTCTGAACTGATATATTTATTGGAATTTCATTTCTACATCCGATAACTGTTTCTTTATAATTATGATAGATTTTCTGTCTGTAGATCGAGCTGAACGACACAGTCTTTTTTGACGTTCGATTTAGTTTATCTCTATTTACGAATTTATTTCTCCTAACTTGCACAATGACGAAGTCCAAATAGAGTTATTACGATCCTGAATTCACACGTGAAATTAAAGCAAGGTGGGGAGTTTCTATCGAAGTGTCATTTGATGCACGTACGGGGGAAATCTTTCTAGTCGCGTATTTTTAGATTCATTAGTAGTTGCGGGTTATTTTCCAGAGAAATAATTCTGCTGCACTAAACTCATCTTCGTTCCGTTTATTCCAACCATGTGTTATTTGTCTGGACGGAAGATCACGCATTTCCCTTTATGAGAATGCGTCTACAACATCTGTGTCTGAGTGCTTGGACCCCATCCGCTAAGCATTACTATCACCCAAAACCATTTCTTAGGTTCTTTTTTTTTCTTTATGGAAAACACAAACAAACGACAAAAAGCATTTCTTCTCTTTGTGTTCTGACAAGATTAGCTTATATTCACTAATGCAACTTCCAAAATGTAAGTTATTTCGTCCCCCTGTTCTTATTTTACTCACGGAGCACGAGGAGAGACAAAAAAAAATAGTAGTTTTAGACTTGTATTATAAAGGAAGAAAAACTTTTAAAAGAGATAAACAAGTAGACTTTTCAGTATTTTTGAACTAATTCCACTCTGCTTCATCCATAAAAGATAAAGATGTAAGAGAACTTGTTTTATTTTTTATTCTTTTTTTTTTTTTTAGCTTTTATTCAGTTAAACAAGTAGAAGCCTTTTTGAAGTATAAATATTTCTTTTATGCTAAATAAGAGGTGAATTGCTCTTTTATAAATTTATTTTCTGCTCATTTCGTTTTTTCATTTGTCTTTTTTTTTTGCATGTTTAATCAATACAGCTGTCGACGCTGATGAAGCTAAATAAGTTCGAAACACTCATTTAATTTTTAATTAATTTTCAACAATCCTTGTTAATATTGGGAAAAAAAAAACAACAAAAAACAATGTTTATTAACTGAAAACAATTAGGAAATAAGAAGTCGTTTGAAGGACCATCGAAAAGAATGAAAAAGCAAGGAGTTCAATGATGGCCAAATCACACGGTCCTAGTTTCCATCATTGTTTTGATTCACTGAAATAGTCATTGGTTTTGCTGATATGTCATTGGCTTTCCCCGTTTCAAATCACACGATCAAAGAAACCAGATGAAATGGTGCGTATGATTGGTAGAGCAAAGAACCAATCAGTGACGAGCTTTAAACTTTCGACTTTCATTTTTTGCTACGGGTAAAAGTCGCCGTAAAGAACGGAAATTCCGTTGAATATTAAATGAATTCTAGCAAGTTCTAACTTCCTGAAAAATGTATGTATATTGTTTTTTAGAATCTCTTATTAATTAAGAGAAAGCTGAGTGCATTTGGAATGAGTTATGAGTTTTCGGAGAACGATAAACACTCCCATAGTCCAAATTTCACTTCAAAATTTGAAAATCTCTTTTAAGAAATAGACATCTGCACGTTCTGATGCATAGAATGAATTTACTTCAGTAAAAATATTGATTATTTTCGAAACATAATCTCCTGACTTTGACATTTAATTCTTAAAAACCTTAGATTATGTCGAAGCGGTGGGAATAAGGAGCCGGCTGTTCGTCTCCGCTGTGTCTGCTTTGTTTACTGATACGATACAGCTTCGCCAGCCGTGACTGGTGCGCACTAATGACCTTTGACTGAAATTTGCTGAATTTGAGAACAAGTTCTAAAGCCTTTTCAATGATGAAACTGGTGACAGAAGCAAATCATACGATCATGGAGCTTCAGTGAAGGTGACAATGATCAGAACCATGATGAAAACTGGGATTGTGTGATTAGGATACGATCAATCGAGGAAAGAAAAGGAATGTAATACAGGGAAGCGAAGTTTTTATTAATTCTTTGTTTCTCCCCAGTTTCGTGAAAATGGAATTAATTGCATGGTTTCTTACTAATGGGTCCGATTTATATCAAAATCAATAGGATCTTCTTTATAAGAAGCTAAATCTACTCAAGTTTAAGCTTTTGAAGAAAGACGGGCGGACTGACATGCAAATTTCGATTTATAAATGCAATCTGAAGTTTTGTTCTGTCCAATGCGTTTTAAGGGAAATAACATGGTGACTTCGATCCATCGTTGAATGTTTCGCAATTAAAATAAATCATATCGGGAGCTTATTTTCGGAACGAAAAAGATATCAGCAAACGCATAATAAGCAGAAAACATTAAGCAGAGTCTCCAATAGACAGCTAAGTCCGATGCAATCCTCTTGAGATTGGATTCTTTTTTTTTTTTGGTCCTTTACAGAACTGTATACATAATACCAACATTAAATGTAGAGCTTGCAATAAAATTTATCAGAGGGTAATTTTAGCAATACCTTTTCTATTCAATAAAGAACATGTTTATTAAAGTAAACTTGTATTTGAATTAATGGTTAGACTGTTAACGTGTAATAGAATTGTAAATAGTTTTTTTTTTTTTTTTTTTAAAAAAAAAAAGATTTAATATTCAAGGGAAAACTTACTTTACTGTTCGTTCAAGGGAAAACTTGAACAAACAGTTAACAAAATATTTAGGTAAGGAAATCCACATCATCTCAAATTTAAATAGCAAATAGTGAGTTTTAATAGCGACAATTCATACCAAGAAGTTCATCAACTAAATTTCAAATACAAATGACGCATAAACATTATTTTTAGCGACCCATTTGGGAGGTTGTGACAGCGACCAAAATCGTAGCTATTGGTCGCGTTTGTACTGCACGTCCGTCTGTGTCTCTCCCTAAACTCCCGAACGGAAGGTCGGATCGACAAACGGACTTCACTAACATGTTCAGAGGCCCAAATAATAACGTAGGAATAGGGTAATTTAAGGGACCGAAAGTTGACTAAATACGAATAACAATTTAGTCGTACGGTACACCTATAAAATGATGAAGGATAAATGGAAGCTGAAACAAAATTTCTTGATAATATAACAATGATGAGTCTAAAGACAAAAAGGGAACTTTTTACCAGTTTATTTTAATAATAATAAGTTAGAAATTAACGATGGGCCTTTATTTCAAATTTAATGACAGGAATAAAAAGTATATAATTTCTATTGAGAATTAAACTAGATGTAATATTTCAGCATCTTTAAGACGCCATCTGCTTCCTTATGAGCCAATTTAAGATGTGACTAAGGATTCTATTTTTTCGCTGGTTTCTACTGACTAAGAAAGACTGGCTGGAACTTATTTCCGCTGCTTCTGAATAACTTTACTAGGACTACAAAAGATTATCGCGACTTTTCAAAGTGGCTTAAAAGGTGGTTGGACGGTGCAGAACTACGAGGGTTTCACGGAAGACGAGCTGCGTTTATTCAGCGGTGCGAGACTTTAATGCGAAAAACGTTTCAAACCACACCGAGAAAGAGAAAACGAAGTTGAAAACAGGGCCATCCCATTTCAAAAAGGAAAAAAAAAAGAATATTGGGACAATTTTTTGATTTCAATGACAATCTTTTTGTGTGTTATCCTGTACGTATGTAGGCATAGCCTTACGAAGGCTACGATGTAGGCCACTGCAGTTATTTTTTCTTCACAAGAGAAAATCTGGCATGTTCAGAATTTATCGTAGCACGTATTCTAATAAAGCACTAAACGATTGTATAAAACCTGAATACATATATCTGCCATTTTTATCTTTTAGATGAGTGAATTTATATTATTAAAAAAAAAGTGCGCGCGTATGTACGTACGTGCGTCCACTAACAACTGAATTTCGTAACAATTAGCAAGCGCGTTGCCTGGCAACAAGTGTATTGTTGAATGGTCGATGGTGTCCACAACAATGGAATTTGCAACAAACTTCCGACTGTTACAAATGGATTTCAATATTCTTTTGCTTGTATTTAAGCTTTAAATTTTAGTTTACGGTATTTCATGTAATTTGTTTTTGTGAATAAATTTCTCTGTCTAAAAATGAATTTCAATGTTGTACAACATTCCATTATTTTTTTTTTCCATTAAAACTTTAATACATATTTAGGTATAAGTTTAGGTTTTAGTTTACTTGATGTAAATTTGTGTGAATAAATGACATGTTGGTTTTTTTTTTTTTTTTTTTTTTTCCCCGTTTCCATTTGTGAAGTTCCGGAGCAAATCGACGGGCAGCCGTCTATTGTCCTCCAAATGAGAGTTGGCCGCCCTGTTTTTGTGAGATCTGCGCATGTATGATCGATTAGTCTGGTCAGGCACTTCCGTCTGATTTAAAGACAGGACGCCGCCATTGTGCTAATCGCTTGTTACTTTGCAAAAGAGCATTGTATTTATAAATAATATATATTTATTTATTTATATAAATACTTATTGTTAGCAACTGGTATTGAAATAACGCTAAATAGTCGAGAGAAGTTTTAATTTGGCGTTATCAACATGTCTTTCTCAGTGAAAACAGACGACGTCTTCCATTGTGACAGGAAAACATAATTGATCAGCTACCAGAAGGGCTGCGCAGTTCAAACTTCCGCCGGCCAACTTTCATTTGGAGGACAATAGTACTTGTTAATTTTTTTTTTTTTTTAAAGAGTTCAGAAAGATAAAACATCCACATTCAATGTATGAAGCGTGAAATAGATCAATCGGTCTCTAGAATATTCGAAGTAAGAAAAGCAGAGCCTACAGTCATCTTGTAGTTCTAGAAAATAAATAAAATAAATGAACAAATTTATAGCAATATCTATAATTAGTTTATGGATATTTGTAATGAATCAAAGTATATCCTATCAAGCTAAATTTCAGGAAAAGTTTACCCCCATTCACTTATAAAACAATGAAAAATTTTGAACGAGTCACGTAAAGCAATGAAAACATCCAATTGCAATCCGATATGTCTAACACGTTTATATTTTTATTTGAAGATGGTATTAATGCATATTCTTATTAACGTTATTGTAGCAACGATAATAAATAAAAATATAAATTTCTTGTTTACATTAGACAACTTTTTTGATTTGAAAATAAAATAAATTCATAATTAACTGAAAATCTCTATTTTTTACTATTACTAAAATTACTATTTTTTTTTTCTTCAAGCACAAAGTCAAAACAATGGCAGCTTATTATTTTGAGAAATATATTTAATATATTTTTGCTACAAATAGTCAACACTGATTTAGCTCAAACGGCCATTCCGTAATTTCATCCCACCTTTAAAACGCAAATAAAGAATTCAGTTTTCTAATTCGTGAATCTCCATTTTCTTTTAGTTAGGAATTCCTGAAACTGGAAATGGACTGTATCGGAAGTAGATGACTTGCTGTGCAAACTCGACGGCTCTTTTTCTTCCCAATTAGTTCCGCGCCATTTCCGCTCTTGCTGCTTGGTTAACAATAACTGAATGATCTCTGACCTCTATTACTTTTTTTTTCTCTTTTTTTTCCCTGGAATATTTGCTAAATTCCTGACTCACTGCTGTCAGTTACTCTTTCTAGAGTAGTAAGCAATTGAAGCATAAACGATGCTTCCTTCTCATGGCGAGAGGAAAAAAAAAAACTCCTTCAACTGGACGTCCTTGCATCTCACACGCAAAGGAAGTTTCCGATTTTGTGTTTAATCAATTATTTATTCACTGAACACCAAAACCTCAGACGATTTATTCGACAAGAAAAAAACAAAAACACTACAATTTTTAATTGAAAGCAAGTTTAACGTCCGTAATCATTTATAAATGGAGAGAAAATCGCCAACCGGACAATAAATATGCCTTCGCGCAACGAGCCAAACATCAAGGGTATATTCTGCTGATGATTCCATAATAAGGATGAAACAATTGTACAGAATTCCCGTTGATGTTGGCTCAATGTGCGAAGGCATATTTATTGTCCGGTTGGCGATTTTCTCTCCACTACAATTTTTACAATACTTTTCTTCTTTTTTGAATGAATGAATAAATTTACTTATGTAATGTACCTCCTGCTTTAATTTCAATTACAGGTTCTCCTCACTTTACGACCTATCTGCTTAACGACCACTCACACTTACGACCTCCGCCCTTGAAGGTACAACTTCTATTTCATCATCGTCATCTCCCTCACCTGGACCCTCTACAGCTCCAGATAACCAAATAAACAAATGATAATATGTACGAATGCATGTCTTTTTGTGAATAAATTTGAAGTTTGTTGCATAATTTTTATAATTTTACAACGATCCTATATTGCCGGCGCAAGCTCCTCGCTTATCGACCAATTTGCTTGACGACCTAGTCGTCGGGACGGAACTCGGTCGTAAAGTAAGAGTACCTGTATTAAATTGTATGCGGATATTATTGGCATCTTTAAGTTTATATTTCCAAATACAATTTTTTTGGTAAGGGGTAGGACATATATTCAAATAAGGCAATAATGAAAGAATTTGAAGGCAGGATACAAAGATCAACTGAAATGATTAGATCTCTGTGTATAATTATTTTCAAATTATGAAAATTAATGATGAGAAAGATGGTGCTCAATGAAAACTGGGAATCGCAGAAGCATTCATAATCTAGATCGAATCGCAGCTGAATGGTATTACTAAAAAAACTAGATGAATATATGAACAAAATTTCCGGTACTTCGTAGATTATTATTTAAGTAAACAAGATCAATTAACTTTTTATTTTAAATACAAAACTATTTTTTTTAATAAATGATAAAAAAAAGTAGGTATTCATATCAAAAAGGTAAACTAGGTTTAATATATTTCGGGTTTGTTGAGAAAAGCATAACCATTATAAGAAAGCTTAAAATTTACTGTTAGCCAAAAGGTTATAAGAAATTTAAAACGGCCCATACAATAATTTTTCAATCAAACAATAATATACACAATTAAATCGTTTCCCGGGCGCAAGAAAACATTCGTATTCTAATGTTTTCGCTGATAAATTAAGGAGACAATGAATGGACATCTATATAATAGATATATAAAAACACGCGCATATTCGAATGCAACGTTGTGTCAAAATTTCAAAGTAATCGGTGAGATTTAAGATATTGAACAAACGAACATTTATATTTTTATTTATATAGATTGAGAAAACAAAAAATGGAGGAGAATACTAAGATATTCGTTTCCCTCTTTTGATCCTTCGATTCGTAGACTTGTTTGTTCAGACAGTCATTAAGTCTGCTGATGAATGTTGAAGCCTGGGGTTAACTAACAGAAAGAAGAAGAAGAATTACGACGGCGGATTTTCATTCATGCAGTCTTTTAGAAACTGCAAAGATGATGTAGAAAATTGGGACGGTTTCAAAGGACTTATCATTTTCTTCCTCAGAAGGAATAAAAGGAAAAAAGTTTCTATTTTTTAATTCCCTCATAAATAATAATTCGAGAATCTCTTACGTATGAAAATCACAAAATAGTATAAAACACCGATATACAGAAAACTAACGTATAACTGAGTTTTACTTTTTAAATACGTCATAAGCGAATTATTCCTTCTCAATTTTTTCATTCTGGAATAGGTTACAATTTGAAGGCATTTTTATTCAGGGTAAAGCTGATTTAAATGGAAGCCAATATTAAATGCTCTCCACTTGTTAGTTTTCTCAGCACAAAGCTTACAGATCTGAAATTTGGTAGAAGTTCAACAGAATCTTAACAGATGAATAATATCAAGTACAGAAATTTTAATGGAAAAATGTAAATTTAAAATTAACTCAAATGAATTACACTCCAATTAAGTTTTCCAAAAATATTTTCTGAAAAATTCCAACAGTCTTCGAAGAACTGCTATTTTTGTTTCCCTAAAGTTTTCAAGCAACATGAATATCGCCTCTAACCTTTTACGGATATCGCTATTCTTTTGATAGCAGTTTGAATACTTTCTTTATGATAGATTATAATTCTTTACTCTCCAAACACATCGTTAAAACTCTTCGCGATGGGAAAGAGTTCCTAAATTCCACCTATAAGATTAATATGAGAAGTAGTAAATTCAAAATTTAACGAGAATGTAGATATATATCTTACTTCGGGTTCTTCTTATCGTGTGTATTTCAATTAAAATTCACGAACTTGAAACAAATTTGTGATCATACAGATAACGTTTTTTAATTAACATATTTCCCCCCCCCCCCTCTGTCTCCTTCATTTCCAAACTTTGGGATGAGGGAGATATTTTCGTACATTCCCTTCCCAACCTGATTCGTGAGCTTTTCAATCTGTGTTGCTTTGAAGGTGCCTTCAGTACATTGTAAGAAAATTCTGAGAGTGCATCTATAATAAATATTTCGCCTCACTCACGGCCAAGTGTTGTATTCAGACGAAATTCTAGACATAAAAAAAAAAAAAATCTGAGCAAACAGAAATTTAAGCTATAAAGTGTTTTGTTCTAACAATGAAGGTTAATAAAACATTAACTCTCAGTAAAACTCAGCTTCAATAGTATATCAGGCTACTGAAACATCTGAAAGAGACTGTAAAGTTCATTTAGAAGTCAAGCTAAGGTTTACTTTTGCTTTTTTTAAGGATTCTGTTATACGAAATAAAAATAAAAAGTTTGATGTTGCCGTGGAATTTATCAAGTAACTTACATAAATACTCTGTGAAGCAAAAAAGGTTACGAAACACACAGTTACAGAATACACCCACGTAACCCTAATCTGAAAAACATCTGCATCAAAATGATTTATGAAGCGAATCTAACGTTTCTAGGGAGGAAAAAAAAAGGCGCACGAAAGTAAAGAATTTTCAATAAACAGAGTTTATCATTAAATGTTCTGAGACAAAACTCCTTCATTTTGATTGTGTAAAATTACCAAGGTTAAAATGTAGTATCATGAATTGTATTGACCTCCTGGAGAATTCCTCCAAGCCTCAGGTCACACAGAATTAAATGAAGCAAATCCAACAAACTGGTTTCAGTTCGAATACATCAGAAGACCAAACACCTTTTAGGTTACATTTCAGAAACTTTTGTTACACATTTTCTTCAATTAATCCCCTTTCTATAAACAGTTTACTTAAAACTGCAATACTTTTAGAATGTTCATTTATCCTTTTATTTATTTTTATTCTGAATTTAAAGTCATTAAAAACACCAGGGCAATGAATATGGTAAACGAGAAAAAGAAAAAGTGTGTGTGGAGAAGGGGGTGGGGCAATTTGTGGAAGAAGCCAACATTCTTTTTTTTGTTTTTATTGGCTGGACGGAGCTTGTGGCTCGATGAAGAGAAAGATCTCCCATATTAACAGTAATGGCTGGAGGAGGGGACCAAAGGTCTAGTGCCAGCCCTGAACAGAGCAGCCTTTAGGCTTAGTTACATTTATATTTGTGTATGTTACTTCCTGTTAGAAAAATTTGACTTATTATGTAAAACGAAAAGATTGTTACATTAACTTCAATTCATTATATGTGCTGTAATTTTATTACGCTAAGCGTAATCATGATTAGCAGTTCATTTGAACTGAATTTAGATTATTTAGTGCCGAATCTGAAACGAAATCGTATTTGTTCTTTCTCTAGGCCCATAATGCATATTTCTGATTCTGAAGTTCAATATATATATAGAGTAATCAGTGCGATACAGCAGGTTCATTTCCTAAGGGCTCTACAAATCAGTTTCCTTATTAACCCTCCCACAAATCAGTGTTAACACCTCTCTGAGGGCAATAATAGCACCGTGCCTCCAAAAACAGTTATCTTCTTCCAAAAACACTTCGGCGAATACATCTATTCATAAGCTTCAATATTCAAAGAAAGAAATTGGAAGAATAAAATCATTTGTAAACGTACGAAAAAGGAAAAAAAAAAAGCTCAAGAGTGAGAAATCGAAGGTGGACGGGAATCGAATAGGTGCATGGGGATTCGGAACCCAAGACACGTCAGCGGGGTCGAAATGAAGAGGGCAAAGAACGAGACAGATGGTCTGTTCTGAGAAGAGCTTTAACGCTGATAAATCATCGGCGGAGCGAAGACCCCCTTCCACCCCCTCGGGCCGTTTCTCAGCTTTTTACCAGGAATTCGGAGGAGAACGCTGATAAATAGTGAGGGAAAAGAAGAACGGCTTATGGGGGACGAGGGATCAACACGAAAAACCGGTTGGTCCCCCTCCCGTTCGAATACCCACTCCAGAGTTCAGAACACCAAAGAAATTTACAAGGTGAATGCCAAGTCATTTCATATCTGTAATCTTCCACAATTGAAAGTTGAAGATGTTAAATCAACACAGCCCTTGTGATAACGAAACACAGCTAAGAAAACTGAGCTGGTTCTTGTTAATATTGTTAATGTTCATTCACAAGGAACTGAATGGCTTCTTTGGAATCATATTACAATCCAATAAAAAACAGCAATCTTTATATGGTGTATGCAAATTAAATGATACCATCAAAGCAGAATGTTCCAATGAATCTGTTAAAGAAATAATCACATGATTTCATACATATATACATTCCATTAACTTCTATTCAATATTAAAATTTAAAGCTTCAATCTCTGAAGAAGTAAGAAAATTTTGTACATCAGTTTAAAAAAAACGGTAAATAAATTACTTATTAAAGAATGTCTTTCCTATGTTCATAATTGTATTTACACGAATGCCATTCGAGATGGTTTTGGAAAATTCTTCATAAGCTTAGTACAGGTCCACAATCTTATTGCCGAAATCCTTGGAATTTTGTTTCGGTTTTCAGAAAATTTCGGAATACTGTATTATAATTATAATAAAACAAAAAAAGATAGCCGCTTTTTTTTTTTTTTAACGAAAGCGAAAAAGATATTCGAAAGAGAAAAATTCTCTGAGCAGCAGCAGTCGCACTTCTGCACAGCGCTCATACACAACTGAGTCAACTGATGCCAGCACGCACGTGTACCTCAGCCGCCTGAATCATTGTTAGGTCAATGTTTGATAACACTCAGACCGCAAAAAAAAAAACCTTTCGGTTTTCAGAGCTTTTCGGTGTTTAGAATTTCGAGTACGGATTTTGGACTTGTATTCCGCAAAAATCTGCTGAGAAACCTGGATTGAGGACTGAAGGAAGAGATGTATTTATTTTAATACTAACAAAGTCTATTATCAAATCATCTCATATTTGGGCGATAAATAATAAAACCAATGACATAAAATAAATTAACGAAATAATATTGGAAAGCATAAAAAAAAAATACAAAATACAAATATTTCTAAATGTATGTGACAGTTATTACTTTTGTTATTATACTTTACATTTCTACGAGCTGAATTTGCAATTAGCAAGTTAATTATAATTGTTATTGTAAGGAAATCAAAGCATTTAGGAATTCCCAAAATTATTTCCACAAATTCTGGGAGATCAAAGGATCCGCCTAATATTTAGGTAATTATTCCAATTTTTTAAAAAATAGCTCGGTAAAGTCATTATGAAAGCAAACGAAAAGATCAAAAACAGGAACATAAACGGGACCCTAGGAAATACTCTGACCTTTAAGAAATAGCCCTTTAGAGTGAACTAAATAAATCCTTTCCACAAAGGGTTTGGTAGGAAGAAGAACTAAAACACTCGCATCACTTAAATTCCTGAAATGAAATAACGTCAAAAATTATTTAGACGTTAACGTTTCCAAGAACTCACTTGTCAGTATTGCTCTTTCACACTTCTAACTCGATCTACCAGCTGCTGAAGTGCAAGATCAAGTGCAGAAATCATTCTCTACATAGTAATTGAATGAAAATGGAAACAACAATGATGAAGAAATATCAACCTAAAAGGAGGAACTTCTTCGGTTCATTTTTTTTTCTTCTTAAATGTAATAGTGAAGCAAACTTAATTGTATAGGATAGGAATGTAAGTTTTTTTTTTTTGGTGTAAATATGTTATTTACACCAAAGTTTAAATATGAAATTCTATCTTTGTATTTAACTAAAACAACTCTAATGCCTACCAATCTTTTATTGAATGAAATACTTCTAGGCAATGGGGATTAGATACCTTTAATGACGTATTTCTTAGCTATGTCTTGTTTTGTTCTTTTGTATTTACAGATACTCCTCACTTACAACCTATCTGCTTACCCACCACTCGCACTTACGACCTTCGCCCTTGAAGATACAACTTCTATTTCATCGTCGTCATCTCCCTTATCCTCTACAGTTTCAGATAACCAAATAAACAAATAATATGCACATAGCTATGTCTTTTTTTTGAATAAATTTGAAATTTGTTGCATAATTTTTATAATTTTATAATTTTACAACGATCCTATATTCCCGGCGCAAGCTCCTCGCTTAACGACGAAGTCGTCGGAACGGAACTCGGTCGTAAAGTGAGGAGTACCTGTATATCCCTTTTAAATTTATCAACTGAACTGATATGAAAATGGAGAGAAAGTGAAGGCTAGGAGAGAGATAGGCTGAGTAGTTTCCCCATTCCTCGAATGTAAATAACGCCTTAAAATTAGATATATACATTTAGTAATAATGAGTCGTATAAAAAACTCAGCCAAAGCGCACACTTACTGAATAATAATAATAAAAAAAATTACTATGTCTTTTTCGTAAGTGTTCAATGAAACATTGAG
>JAFIDM010059731.1:0-22498 GCA_023159025.1 Thereuonema tuberculata | reverse complement strand
TAAGGTAAACAAAATTTAATTACAAAAGTTGATAGATACAACTAGTTTCACCAATTGAGAGATGGCTTTCTCAAGAATTGCTTGATCCTCTGAAAATAATAATGGCTTTCCTAACCTCTCGAAGCTAAGTGATGAACAAACATGATCATCGCCGTGGACTTCATCTCTCATACATTCCACAATTTCTTAGCGAAACAAACGGAATAAGACAAAAAAAACAATTGTAACGATACTTCCACGTCCTCTCTAAGTACAGTAGCTGTTCTCATCCGCTTTGATTTTACAATACATCTTAATTACATTGTTGGGGGCTGGCCCACATGAGACACGATTACATTCAGTCCCACGGTAGTTGCCGCCTTGGGCGAAGACTTCTTCAACTTTTTATTAACTTCGGGACATTTGGTTTTGTTAGGTTCTTTCTTTTGCTTTTATTGTTGTTCTTTAGTTTTTTTTTCAGTCTATCTGTGTAAAGATATCGATTCGGATATATAAGACAACATTACAACAACGTTTTTTCTGCTCGTGAATGAATTCTTAACAGCTCGAGCTCTAAACTCAACAATTAAACTATAGAGTATTTCAATTAATTCCATGTTCTAAAAAAATCGAAATTAATTAAAATTGACAATTTTAAAGAATTATTATTTACAGGAAAATAAAATATAAACAATAAATAAAATTATTTTCCCCAAATCAGAAAATTATAATAAATCAGTTTTCATCACACACAAAAATAAGTAAATACAATCAGAAACATATCTAATTTCTTTATATAAATCTAATATGTTATAACTCCTCCTTCACCCAAGGAAATTTTACCCTAATTGAAATGGGTAAAGTTTAAAATAATTAAGTTTATATAGGATTTAAATTTCCAAAAAATTCTTAAATTCTACTTAATCAATCAGCATTTTTATTTTCCCTACCATGTCTATGTATAATATTAAATGTATATGATTGTAAAGCTAGAGCCGACCTTAATAATTTACTATTATTTCCAGCATTGTTTTTAAGCCATACAAAGGAAATATGATCAGTGACTATAATAAATTTGTTTCCAGCAAGGTGAAAATGTTATTAATTAATTAATTAATTATTTCAGGACCTTACACACCAATAAAAGAGAACTAACTTTATGAACCAAAACATAATATCAGTAACATATTTCGAAGAATCTTCATCCTCAGATTGTAACTTACGTTAATATTGAATTATTATATAAATGATTATTAATTACGATGTTCTGTATTTTGGGGCTGTTAAAAGCCTGTATGTTTTCAGTTTTGTTTATAGTCTAACACACTCCTTATAGATAGCTCATTATTATAACAATTAGTGCTAATAATGACAGACTCAAAGAATTTACGTAAATAATCGTCTTTTTGCTGGCCATAAACAATTGGCTTATGTATTATGAACTTGTGCCCCGTATCCTTATGATGTCTTGCCGTTAGATATTTTAAATCACCTTTTTCAATAGCAGTACAGTGTTCATTCATTCGAATATTAGTCCGTCTTTTTGTTTCTCCTAGGTATTTGCAGTTCGGGCTTCCATTTTCACATTTTATTCCATAAATGGTGTAGAACTTGTCCAAATTATTCACTTTCTTATTCTTACTGTTAATTAACCTTTCAAGCTAATTTTAAAATCAGCTAATTTTATAAGCTAATTTTATTTTGAATTTTCCCAGTAATGGCACTAATCCAGCATTGATGTCCTCATCTTATGATAGTGAGATGTATTTGACTTTAGATTTATCTTCTTTATTGCTGTTCAGTTTATATCTATTGTCCTTTAACGTCTTATTAATTACCTTGTTTATAAAAGTCAGAGGGTAATTATTAAAAGTGTAAATGTTTGGTATATTTTGCGATAAAAATGTATTTTTTTTAATCCAAAAATAATACAAGCACATTCTTTTTCGGTGGTACTATACTTCTATTCAATAGGAGAAAACGTTTTACTTAAATATAAAATTGGATGTTCTTCTCCATTGTTATTTATTTAAGAAAGAATCACTTACTAATATCAGAACTTTCTGTTTGAACAATGAATTTGCTTGTTTCAATAGTAATCCCAACAATCTCATCTACCATTCGTGGACGACCCCCATCTTCTGCTTCCTGTCTGACTTGTCTAGTTCCAAGTCCTCTTCCCGTTATAATAATCGACCATGGAAAGGTAGGATTCTTAACGATGGCGGTACCTACAAACCTGATAGGTAATAAATGACTGTCAACTATTCTGTCTACGACTAACTGTATCCACAGAATCCCCTTAGCTGCTTTTTTTTTTGCATCTTTCTAAAATATTTCCTAAATCATTCTTGAGCAAATATACGATCATATATGAATCCCAATTGGCCTGCAGTATATTCCGGTCACACAAATGTTGGTAGTCTAAAAGCTGGTCTTAATGCTGTTGCTAATTTGTTCAGATATTGAGGGGATTTCGGTCCTTGTCCAAAAATAGAAATAATACAATGTACAAATCCTGATTTTTGTAGTAATACAATTTCTTCAGCAAATAATTCTGCCAAGAAGTTAGCAATAACCTCAATAACTCGTAAGAAAACTTCCAAATCTGGAATTATTTTGGGGGTTTGCATCCAATGTTATCTGGTGCTGTATGAAAATCCTGGAAATTCTCATCCTCTGCAGCCAAAAGATTCAATGTATTGAGCATCCACAAACGGGAGAACTCCATCAACATTCATTTTGAAGTTCTTCTTTCTAAAACGTTTTACAAGACTTGTTCTATTTGATGTTGCTTACCAAATCCAATTAATAATTTGTTTTTCAATTTCTCTTTTAAATAGAACCTCTCCTAAAACAGGAGGATGGAAAACTGATTGTTCTAACATTGGCTCATATGAAGCTGTAACGTCACCAGGAATAGATGAGACAAAGCACTGGTTTAACAATAACAAACTTTATTACGCCTAAACCACAGCTCCACAATTATTTTCTTCCTCCTCCTTAAAAAAACCAATCGAGAGTCTCTACAATCAAAATTACCATGACAACAATGTTTTTTCTGCTTGTGAATGAATTCTTAACAGCTGGAGCTCTAAACTCAACAATTAAACAACAGAGTATCTTCAATATTTCTGTATCGTTAATATCGTATCAAGTACAAGAAATAATAATATACTTATTCTTTCCGACGTTTCGTCTTTATTTAACATCGACTTCCTCAGGTTTCGTATATCAAATACAAATGAAGATTCTAAATACATATGATAGCTTTCTATCTTCCGTGTAACTAGTTATCCTTCTTAAATTATTCGTAATAATTGTTCTCTTTGTAGATGTTTTTGTATTAGGTAAACTGGCTTTCATTGCTTTACTGAAATACATTTCTTCTTTCTGTAATGACTTTTTTTTTTGTTTAGCAGATTATCTTAATTAATTCAATATTCTAAAAATCGAAATTAAATTGATAATTTTAAGGATTTCTTATTTACAAAAAATAAAATATAAACAATAAATAAAATTATTTTCCCTAACAGGTCTATATATAATTTTAAATGTATATGATGTAAAGCTAGAGCCCACCTTAATAATTTACTATTATTTCCAACTTTGTTTTTAAGCGAAACAAGGGGATTAAGATCAGCAACTATAATAAATTTGTTTCTATCAAGATAAAAATGTAATTTTTTTTACTGCCAAAATAATACAAGCACATTCTTTTTCGGGGGTACTATACTTCTGTTGAATAGGTGAAAATATTTTATTCTAATATAAAATTGGATGTTCTTCTACCTTGTTATTTCTTTGAGAAAGAATTACTCCCATACCAATATCATAACTTTCAGTTTGAACAATGAATTCTCTCTTAAAATCTGGTTCACATAAAATGGGTTTTTTCATTAATTTATATTTTAATGTACAAAATGCCTTTTCACATACGAGTATATCAGACCAAGCTATTTTGCATTTTCCGTCTTTACCTTTTAATAGATCAGTAAGAGGTGCTGCAATAGAAGAATAATCAGGAATATATCTATTGTTGTATCCAGTTAATCCAAGAAAAGCTCTAATATCTTTCTTTGTCTTATGTGTAGGGAAATTTTTATAGGATCTATTTTAGACTCGTCAGGAGTACAATAACCTTGTCCAATGTTATGACTAAATACTTTAATGTATGATAGTAAATTTACATTTAGATGGTTTGATGGTTAATTGGGCTTTCTTAAGCCCAAATTCAAATACAATTTCAGTATGTTTAATGAGATCTTTAAAATTATCTGAAAAAAATAGCAATATCATTCAAGTATGGTACAGCAAAATCTTCAGTCTTTCAAAACAAGGGACATTAATTTACTAAAAAAAGTGGGTGCATTTTTCAAAACAAAGGGCATTCGTAACTGTCTAAAACTTCCAAACTTTGTAAAAAAGATAGCAATTTTCTGTGCCTTAGGTGTCAGTGGAATTTGCGAATAGCCCTTTGCCATATCTAATGTAGAAATAAATTTAGCAGATGAAACATGTAAAATTCTCTCTTCAATATTGGGAAGGGGAAAATATTCAGTCCTAATAATTTCATTCAATTTTCGGTAGTCCACACAAGGTCGGGGGACACGATTAGGAGCTTCCAATAAAATTATTGGAGACATATAATCAGATTCTCCTACTTCAATTATACCGAAGTCTAACATTTTCTTAATCTCTACCTTTAAAATTTCATTCTTTATATAAGAGGAATTATATAGTTTGATTCTAACAGGGGTTTCATTAATTAAATTAATATCACGTTCAACAACATTTGTCATACCAGGTACATTAGAAAAAATCTTATTATATTTAATTAACAATTTAACTAATTCATTTCTTTAACTCACTTAATTTTTGAAACACTTCACAATTTTGAATAATATTAAAATCATAAACATTTGGATTACAATCAATACTAGGAAATTCTAACTCAGTATTAACAAAATTACCTTCTGATTCACACAATAAGAAATTAAAGCTTCATACATCTTATGATAGGGTTTCAACGTATTTACATGATAAATTTGATTATCATTCTTCTTACCAGGGATATTTACAATTCAATTTGTTTCGGACGTTTTACTTTTTACTACTACAGGATCTGTCCACTGAACTGATAGTTTATGTGATTGTGTAAATGCCAAAACCAATACCAAATCACCTTCCTTAAACTCTTTTAATTGCCTTCCTGTCATACCAAAACTATTTACATTACTCTTCCCAGACCATCTCTCATATGTAAGTGTATCAGGTGTCCTTAAATTTTTCCCTTGCACTAACTCAGCTAGTGAAAATCCTGTACTCTCACGTCTTACTGTTCCTAATGTAAATAGTACTAACAGTACATGTTCCTCCCAATGAGAACCTGACTCTAGACATAAAACTCTCAAAATGCGTTTTAAAGTTCCATGAAACCTTTCTACCATATTTGATTGTGGATGGTGAATTGAACTGTGAGACCTTTATTCCAAGTCTTTTAAAAAACTCAGTTGTTAAATTACTTATAAAAGATGTTCCCTGATCACACTGAACCTCTGTAGGAAATCCCATCCTACTGAATATTTCAACAGTAACTGAAATGGATTTAATGTCTTTCACTGGAATTGCTTCAGGATATCTAGACGATAAACATACATCAGTAATCAAATATCTATTTCCATTTGAAGTTTCATGTAAAGGTCCACATGCATCAATATTAATTTTGGAAAATACTTCAGAAATAATAGATACTAGTTTCAATGGTGCCGTTGTATATCCTCACAAATCTGATTAAAAATATCTTTAATTCCATCAATAATTCTAGCCTCTGCATAACATAAGAGATCCACATATCTAACGAACAATGGAATACGCACTTGGCTAATTTCCAAAAAAATCAAGGCGAAATCATATCCTCAATGTAGGATATAGTCCATTCGGCAATCAAAGTGGAGGCCGCCAACCCTATAAACAATCCTTTATTTTGTCTGAAATATGTGTCCTGAAATCCAAAAATCTGCATATCATATAGAGCATTTATTAGTGGGACGAGTTTTAAAATTAAATCTCGCTGCATAAAATGTATATGAGTCTTATAAGCAATATGTTGCAGCACAAGTAACACCAAATCCTTAGAAATCGAGGTAAATAAAGCGGTAGCGTACATCGAGAAGAATTCAAAACCATCCTGATATTCCAAAGCTTTTTTCACGAACCTGTACACAATTTTTGACGCTGTATTTTGCAACCACAAAATAGTAATGTTCCTAATGATATTCAATACGCGTAAAACACCATTTCTACTCTACAGTTACTAGTTCAGAGTTTCTTTTTACCAAAGAATAAAACAAACAAAAAATCTCTCTTGGATTTTTCCTTTTCTTCAGTGGTGGAAAAAAAAAGTTGCCAAAATGTACCTAGGCACAAGTTGCCAAAATGTACCTAGGCACAAGTTGGCAAAATGATAGTTACTTACAAATTTCGACGATCTTGATTGAACATTGGGATCCCAATTCAGAAGCACACAGAAAAATCATTAACACAAGCACAAATAGAAGCACTGTACTGGCACTGCACCTGAGACTAAAACACTGATGATTAGTAACTTCGTTGATCTATTTTGGCTGACACAGACTTGAGGTATTTCTGCGTCGTCCGGTGGGCTTTTCAATTTCAAAAATTTTACCGCGGCGGCAGTGGACGCTCGACTGCATATCTGCGACTTGTAGGACGGCAGGGAGTTGATTTTGCTTGCCATCGTACTGTGGAGGTTAGCGAGAATTCGTCACATTAATTGGAGTATCGATGCTGCTGTCTCCTTGGTGGTTAGACCATGTCTTTTGGGCGGCTTCTCCACTCGTGTTCGAGAAGACCGATTGGCGACTTCACGCTGGTAATACTTGGCTGTTCAGCTTCTCTGTAGAGTGATGTGAACACAGAATCTCTCGCTCTCGAAGATTTGTAAAAATATAGAGAGATCCGAAGCTCAAAAAACACGTAGGTGAGTTCTCCCAAAAATAAAATAAAAATCACAATCCTGGGCTCAATAAATAAGCCTAACACTCATGAGGTCGGGGATTTAGTATCCAACGCTAGACCTCCTCTCTTGACCAAAACACATACTCACTGTCACCTCAAATTAGAACAAAAACGAAAAACAAAAAAATAAATTAAAATTAAAACTGATATGATACAGAGACTACATCACTGCTAACAAAGCTGTTCAACGGTTCCGATAGCTATATTAAAACTTTCAAACTTAAAATTCGAGAAATCGAAAAAGAAATCGCACATCATAAAAAACAACCAATAGAAAAACTTGAAACAAACTTACGGGAAAGCGAAACAAAGTAACAGAAAGAGAAGGAAGTTTGAGAAAGCAAAAAATAAATAAAAAAAAAATAAATGAGAAGAAATTGCAAAAATAAGAATTGGAAAATAAAAGCAAATTAGCCAAAACCAAGAAAGAAATTCACAAAAATCCACTAAATTGATGTGTCGAACTACATCGTGAGTGAGGGAGAGACATTTTAAATATCTAAACGTCACAGTGGAATAACGGAACATCCGCTCTATGAAAGAAATAAGTAATTATTGGGCTTGACCAGCTTGGTCTTCGTGCCATTTGAGCCAATAACTAGACTCGAAAAGTTCTCTGTTAAACAAATGCTCCATTTGTATCCATTGCGAGAGAAGTCCAGTAATAGAATTATGGCATGCTAATAACGCATCAGACTGTTCGTGGCAACTGGCACTTCCGTCCTGTGTTAGGTTTCTTATCGGTTGGGTTTTTAAATGTGAGGGAAGTTCCAAGTTATTGAACTTACTTATCCAATCCCCTCTTGCTTCACAAATATATAGCTTTCTACTTGGAAACCTTTGATCTTTAACATAAGCACAATTTGTTTTTATTAATTAAGTTCAGTCAAAGCCTGTTGTCTCTGCTCTGTGATAGAAAAGTTTTGCTTCCGAATATATTGTCAAGTCGTCGTAGGTTCTTTCACCTCATACCAGGTCGCATAAGAGTGAGTTAAAATTCTTCTATTTCTATTAAAATTCTTATGAACCATCCTTACCCGTTGAGTCTGTGATAAAAGGATGCGCTGAGGTGGTGTTAAAGGTATGTCAATAATACTCGTTACACCAGCTGCAGATCGCAGGCCTTCTGAAGAAGCTGAAAGTAAAACTCCTTCGAAATACTCTTTTCACGGGGTCTGACTGTGAGGCCTCAAAATCAAAGACTGCACAAAGATGAAGCACCTCGAGATCTGGTTGATAAAGCTGGTGTCGACTCTGACCTGGTAATATCTAAACTTCCTAAACTCTCATTCGATCTCTTCTGCCTTACTTTACGGTAACGTAATTTTCTTGAAGGCATTAGCCAATTGTTGACTCGTGAGTTGAGTCATCCCCTACATTTTATTCCCCGTAGCCATCCGAAGTTGGGATCAAAGCTTTCTCTGTTTTGAGGGATGCAGTTCCCTGCCATCTGTGTCGCCTTCGCTTTTTCTTTTGGTGCAACTGAGGCAATTATCCGATTGTAATAGAATGATGTGTATTCATTCATATCCTTCCATACCCAGAAGGATAAGACATGGATTGTGTTTAAAATATCTATCTATCTATCTATATATATATATATATATATATATATATATATATATATATAAAATTTGCCGGACAGCTTTCTGAAATTTAAAAACCAAATTAATTTCAAAAAGCTGTTTCTGTGTAAGTATTAACATTCGAATATACAAACACGTCATCAGCGGCATCTGGTGTTGAATTTTTGAAACTAAGCTAAAATTTAGAAATCACAAAAGCGCTTTATTATAAGAAGATTGCTCTCTTTTTAATATTTTTTTAGGTTTTTTTAAATTTATTTTTTAAGTTTGGTTTTGTGTTTAAAAATAAAATAAAAATTAAAATAAAAAGATAAAAAGAGAGCAATTTCTTAAATAAAGAGCTAATTATAATTTAAATAAAAATAAAATAAATAAATATAAATACCTTTTAATATATATAAAGTTTGTAGCAGAGAATGGTTATTATTCAATCAAATTAGAGTACACTTGACGACCAATAAAATGAAACTTCAAAACTTGTTCTAAACGTTCATTAACAAATATTTAATCTGGGCTTACTAGAAGATTAGTACTAAAAAAAGAAACTTCTTCACATTTACAAATCCAGGTACAAATCTGGTAATACTGATGACGTGATTCATCAAAGTTCTTCTTAGTAATACCGGTCGCTAAACTTAAATAGTTCACTACAAAATTCACTAAATTTTAGATATTATTAAAATTCATACATTCAATAATTACAAAAGTTCCTTGCCTATTGATATATTTCTGTGCAATAGTATGTCGTGGTATATCACTCAAAATTACAGCAATGTTCACATAAGAATTTAAATCAAGTCTCACATCTTTATCTTCACTGATTCTTAACGCTGTATTTCTGAACTAAACTTTAAATGTGTCCTTTGTATTATTAATTCAAAAGTCATTACTTTGGCTATTGTGTAACACAAAGATTGATAGCTCCAGAGTTAAATCCGCAGTTCCAAACGCAGTACTCCGAAATCGTTCTTTGCTATCCATTGTTTAATCCGTTGTTCTTGTAGAACATCTCAACCGTTCTTCCTTGTCTCCTGGAATCCGATAAACCTACCAGCGTTCCATTTAATAACGCTTTCATCGACGATCAATTCAGCTCCCGGCGATCCTGTTAGAACAAAACTTAAATATTCATTATTAGTAGAAGTTCTTCTGAATTATTCTCACAATATCTTGGTTAAATGAACTCCAAGAATCGAATATCAAATATCCCGTATTCAATTCATATACTTTACGAGTCTATCATATTCTTATTTAGAATAAGTCCATTGAAAAACGCCGATTGTTTTGTCGAATGCTCAGAGACTCTTGTTTTTCAGTAGCTCATCACCCGGCAACTCCACGAACAACTCATACCAAACTTTTCGTTGTTATTTACGTCTTTTGTTTTTAAACAACCACTCCAGATAGCAGTAATGAATTCACTATGCTGTGATCCTTTGTTTCTTCAACGACAAAAGTTGAGTCTGATTATTTTTGCTTTACAAAAGTTAGTTCATTATTGCCTTCCTATAACTAAGTCACATAATAATACCCGTAAAGATTGCTTGATCCTCTGAAAATATTGGCTTTCCTAACCTCTCCTGGAGGATTAGCGAAGAGTTTTCACTCACGATGCCAAGTGCTTCAGGCCCATGAACATCGCCGTGCACTTCATCTCTCATATAGCCCAGAATTTCTAAGCGAAACAAACTGAATAAGGCAAAGAAGAAAAGAAAACAAAACGAGACTATACTTCCACGTCCTCTCTTAGTAGTAGAATAGCTTTTGTCATCCGCTTTGATTTTACAAGACATCGTACTTACATTGTTGGGGTCTGGCCCACACGAGACACGATTACTTCAGTCCCACGGTAGTTGCCGCCTTGGGCGAAGACTTCTTCAACTTTTTATTAACTTCGGGACATTTGGTTTTGTTAGGTTCTTTTGCTTTCATTGTTCTTCTTTTGCATTTCTTCTTTCTTCGAATTTGGCCGACTATGGACCACGTGAAATAACTCATGATTATTTTTCTACTTTCTTTCTTCTCTTCCAGTATTCTTTCATTCTTTCACTATGTTGTTTCCTTCTTTCTTCCGTCCATTTTGCTCCCGTCTTCTTCTTTGCCTTTTCTTGAAAACCCTTGAATCCCCTGATCTTTTTTCTGAATTCTTCTCTTCTCTCCACCTCTTCTCCATCTATTTTCATTTCTTCCATGTCTTTTCTGACCTCCTTGATCCATGTCATCTGAGTCTTGGGGTTTCTGTCGAAGAAGGTGAATAATCTCTTCGTCAGTCTACCTTCACTCATTCTTTTAATGTGTCCGTAGAAAGCCACTCTTCTTTTCCTCATTGTGTCAGTTATTTTTTCTGTTTTTGCGTAGATTTCTTTGTTGTTTCTCAGTTTCCATTTTCCATCTTCATATTTTGGTCCCAGGATTTTCCGTAAGATCTTTCTTTCCTTTTTTTCTACCTCGTCCAATTGTCTGGCTGTGTTTAGTGCAAGGCATTCTGAGGCGTAGAGGCCTTCTGGCTTAATGACTGTATTGTAGTGCCTAATTTTAGCGTTTATAGATATGGACTTCTTGTTGTATATATTTTTTGTCAAATGGAATGACAGTTCCATTTTTCTTGCTCTTGCTAGGACCGCTTCTTTGTCAAGGGCGTTTGGTTGAATTATTTCTCCCAGGTATTTGAATTTATTAACCCTCTTGATTTTCCCATACTTTGTTGTGATCTGTCTTGGTGCCTCTTTTCTATTGGTCATGTATTCCGTCTTTTCATAAGATATTTGTAGTCCAGCCTTTTCTGCCGTCTCTTTCAGTATATTTATTTGTCTTCTTGCATCTTCAATGTTTTCCGCTAGTATTGCAAGATCGTCTGCAAAAGCCAGGCAGTCAATTTCCAAGTTATCTTTCTTTCTTCCTATTTTTATTTTCTTGATTCCTTCCTCTTCCATTCTTTTCCTCCACTCTCTCATTACTTTCTCCAGCACACAGTTGAAGAGCAATGGGGAAAGCCCATCTCCCTGTCTTACTCCTGTTTTCACCTCAAATGGTTCTGAAATCTCTCCCAAAAATTTTACTTTTGACTTCGTGTTTGTTAGAGTTTTTTTGGTGATCGCAATTGATTTGTCATCAGCTCCGAATTCCTCCAATATATTGAAAAGTGTGTCTCTGTCTATAGAATCGTATGCCTTTTTGAAGTCCACGAATGTCACATGAATGTCCTTGGATCTCAGTCTCCTGTACCTTATTATGAGTTTCAAATTTAATATCTGTTCTGCACATGATCTTCCCTTCCTGAATCCTCCCTGGTAGTCACCTAATTGTGGATCCAGTTGGGCCTCCAATCTGTTTTGTAAAGCTTTGGAAAGGATTTTGTATGTAACCGAAAGGAGTGAGATTCCCCTATAATTGTTGGCATCAGTTTTATCTCCTTTTTTGTGTATAGGGTGGATCATGGCTGTTTTCCAATCTTCCGGTATTTCCTCCGTTTCCCAGATATTTTGTATTATTTTATGTAGGCTTTTGACTGTTTTGATATCTACACTTTTCCACATTTCTGCTATAATTGAGTCCTCTCCTGGAGCTTTATCATTTTTTAGTTCTCTAATAATCTGTTGGATTTCTGCTAGGTTCGGTGGCTTGGAGTTTTCAAATTTACATTTCGGATTTTGTTTAGGGAATTTTGTTTTCGGTTTTTCACAGTTCAGTAGTTTTTCGAAGTATTTTGCAAGTATTTTGCAGTTTTCTTGGTTATTCAGGGCTATCCTTCCTTCTTCGTTTTTGAAACATAGGTTTGGTGGTTGATATCCCTGAATGTTTTGCTTAAAGGCTTTATAGAATGTTCTTGTGTTGTTCTTTTTAAAGTCTTCATCTATTTGTTGTAGTTGGATCCTATCAAAATTCCTCTTGTTTATTCTTATTGTTTTTGCTGTTCGTGCTCTCTGTTCTTTGAATATGATGTAGTCTTCGTTGTTTTTGGTTGAGTGCCATTTTTTCCAGGTTTTAATCCTTTGTTCAAGGGCCTCTTCGCACTGTTCATTCCACCACCTGTGTTTTTTTTGTCTCGTGAGTGGGGCTATTTCCATTGATGTCTTAACTATTTTCGTTTTGATTTCATCCCATTCATCCGATTTTATGTCTAATTTTTCTTGGAATTCTTGTTTCTTTAGCTTTAGTGTTTCTTTGTTGATCCTCTGTATTGTAAAATTTTTGTTTCGTGTCTTTTTTTGGGGGATAAATTTCAGTTTTAGCGTTGTAAGGTAATGGTCCGTTTCTATGTTTGCACCTTTTCGAACTTTTACATTCATAATTTCTTTCTGGTTATTGAAAGAGATGGCGACGTGATCAATCTGGAATTCTCCCAAGCTGTGGTTTGGTGATTTCCATGTTTTTTGTTTTCTGGGTAAGTGTCTAAAATTTGTTGACATTAATTTAAGGTTGAAACCCCTGCACAATTCTATTAGTCTCTCTCCATTTTTGTTGGTTCTTTTGTGTGCGGGGTATTCTCCTACTGTCTTTTTGTATTTTTTTTCATTTCCAATCTGCGCGTTGAAGTCGCCTAGTAGGATCTTAATATTTTTTCTGGGGATCTTTGAGAGTTCATGTTCCAGGGACTCCCAGTACTTCTCAACCTTTTCTGGGTTTCTTTTGTTGTCTTCGTTAATGGGAGCGTGACAGTTTATTAGGGTATATGTCTTATTTGCACATCGTAGTGTCATTATTGCGAGTCTTTCATTTGGTGAGTAGAAGTCCGTTATAGAATTGATTATCTTCCTGCTCACGACGAATCCGTTTCCTAGGTGTGCTATACCCTTTCCCATTGGGTTTAGGCCTTTTTTACCCTTGAAGATCCTATATCCTTCGGATTCCATTATAATTTCGTCTGTGAATCTCGTTTCTTGGAGGGCTAGGATTCGGATCTCATATTCATCTAGTACTTTGATTAGTTGCTTTAGTTTTCCTGTTTTTAACAGTGAGTTTATATTCACTGTTCCAAAGAAGTATATTTTTTTTGTTTTGAGCTTCAAAGTTGGTGTTTCCTGTGGCTTTGGTTTGTTGCATGTTGTTTCGGGCTCTCCAGAATCCGATGGCCCGATTGCGCCGCCCTTTGCGACGAAGGATTCCCTGTTTAAGGTACCTCCTGGAGTAGTTCTATCTAGAGAAATTTTCATCATGCGTTATTTGAGAATTGTGTTGGGGGAAGGATTAGTATCCATTCCGAGGTTAAAACTGCGATTGTAAGTCCCAGAGTGATAGTTCATCCGCTCCTAACATGGAGACAGCCGATGTTTGCAGCCGTTCACTATGAATCAGACGCTGCTTTCAAGTTTTGGTCCGCCCCGGGTATTTCATTTCCCCGGTACCACCCATATCTGGGAGGCTTTCCCCTATCCGCCACCTGGGGAGGCGCCCGATGGAGGACTAGAAACCTCACACGGGTTCTTTTGCATTTATTGTTGTTCTTTATTTTTTTTCAGTTTGTTTGTGTAAAGATATCCATTCGGATATTTAAAACAGCATACGTTAATAAATATAGAACTGTAATACATACTTCAATTAGTTTACAATTAGTTTCTTTCTTCAGATCATCCAAAATCCTACATCTATTATCCTTGTGAAACAATTCACAGAATAGGAGTTCCTTTGGTGCTTTTTATTCAGGAAAACGCCGAGCGTCATAGAAACTGCGTAGCGTCAAATCTATATTATCGTATCTCCTCTAATATAAAGTAAGTGACAACTTTTAAGGTATTAAGTTGTAATGGTAATTTAAGTTACATCTAAAATGTTTATGTCAGTCTTTAATGTAGCACATAATCTGTGAAGTGAGCATGCTGGCACTTCAATTGAACTCTTCAGGTGTTTCGTTCAATCTGCTGATCATGAATCCTTATTTTGTATTTCCTTTGAATTTTTTTGTGTTTATATTTGGGTTTTAAATTCATCTTTTTCATCTGATTCTTCCTTTTCATCGATATCAATTGATGAATTTCTTCATGATCCCACTGACGTGGTTTGAAATAAAAACGGTTTCTTCGATAAGTACCGGAATCAGTGGTAATAAGTTCCCCTAAACGTCGAAGGATCTTTGCTGATATCCATGTTCGATCATTTAACTTGACCCAAATCAAGTTAAGGGGGCGTAGTTTGCGAGTAATCGACAACAATCTTTGTTGTATTTTCAATAATCTGTCTTGCCTTTTTAATTTGACTGTTGGTGAGTATTGGGATCTTTTATCTGTTAGTTGGCGACGAACTAACTAAGCTGGTGGTGCACCATCCTCAGGTGGAGTAACATTTAAGTTTAAAAGGGTCAAATCCTTATCACATGCTTTCAAGATAGGTTTTAATATTTTACAGATTTTCTGCAATATCCATTTGAGAGTGAATAGTGTGGGCTAGATGCGCGAAGTTCAGTTCCCCAATCAGATGCAAAATTTCTAAATGCATTGGAGATGAAAACAGTATCATTATACGAACTATTGATATATATATCATATATATATATCATATATATATATTCATTTACAGAAATATTACAAGCTCGGTAGTCAAATGGACCAGCTCCAAGTTTATTGAAAGGAACTTCAGGTATGACATGTTGTTGTTGTTTCTGCTTGCTCTAAAAGGCAAAACAGGAGATATCAATATCACCATTATAGTGCAGTACAGTGATTGATGGGAATGACTTTCCATAATTCGGATGCGAGGTGACCTTTATGTATGAGTCTCAGGAACCTGGAACGAAGACGTTTCGGTGGAACTATACCTTTCAAAGCGCAATTTAATCATCCTGAATCACCAGATCATCTTTGACTCTGCCATATTCATGCATAGATTCCATAAAGAATTTCTTTTTCTGTTGGTCTCCTTTTACAAAGAGCCCAGAACTGTTAATCTTTATCAATGGCCATTGTAATTTCATTCCACTTGGATAGTGTGATTGTCATCATACAAATAGTGTACTGAATATTGAGTTTGAAAATCTCAGCTATTGGATTTTTGCTGTGTTAATCAGGCAGCGGTATTTTCTTACCAGAAACATATACAGTGGATAAATCATAACGCAGTGCTCATTTTCTGTAATCGAAGAGGTATTCCACAAAGAAGTTTAGAGAAAATCTTTACCAAAGGTTTATAATCAGTATGGACTATACCTTGCTTACCAAACAAGTAATAATCAGAACGATTACAACCAAAAACTATTGCCAAAAGTTTTTGTTTCACTTGGGTTCATTATTTTGGGTGGCGGATAATGTTTCTAATGCATAAGCTACTGGTTTACCAAATTGTTCAAGAGAAGATCCCAACCCATAAGAACTGGCATCCACCAAGTAGTTAAGGTACTGGTTTGTTGACATCTTACCAGCATAAGTAGTGGTGGATTAGCTAGTACTTGCTTAATTGCTTTGTACAGCTTGGTGAGCACCATCATTAAGTGCAAAGGTACTGGAAACATGCAAATATGCACGCAACGGTAATTGTCGAGGAATTAGGAATGAATTTATATAGGTATGAGAGCATTCCTAAAAAACGTTGTTCAGCTTCACAATCATGTGGCTGTGGAAGATCAAGAAGCTCTTCAAATTTATACTCGATCAGAACATAAGCCAGCAGCTGTTAAACTGTATCCAGAAAAGTTTAGTTTGCAGAATTAAAGTAAAGTAAGTGATGCAGATAATTAAAATGGGTAAAATGAGTTGAATAGAAGCAAACGCATTCCTCCTACAGGTAGCCACTCGGAGGAGACCAATCCAGCACCCGGGAGAAAATTGTTCCGGATGAGATAAAGTTTTATAATGAGAAACCGAATGGGGGCATAAACACAAACAAAACGAAAATGAAAAGAACTGAAAGAAATGTTAAGCGACAGGAGGCGTCTCTCACGTCGACAACGGAGGCGGATGCAAAGGATGGTTACGTAACCACACCGGAAACCTGCCGCGCCCATCGACCGTATCAGAAACAATGAAACGTTCCGTTTGGGAACTGAAGAGGCGATGGATCACAGCGCCCCGACAATGTGTCTCCTGAAGACACTTAATATCCGGGGAGAAATGATCTACCAACCCCAACACATGAACACGCTTATTAAATTGGACAAGCCATTAATATTATTACGAAGTACGGTAAGCTTAAAATACAGAAAAACATAAAAGGAACAGAAGTGACATTGGAATGATCCATTAAAAGCTAACATCGAACGCACCCGATTTCCCCAGATCACCTAAGGAACCGAGTAAATTCGATAAAGCTAATAATTATAATAATAATAATTATTAATTAATTATATAATTAAAGGGCCATCAGATACATTACTGACTGATTGATCATTGTTATATATAGTCATCACTCATTTTAGCTTTTCAAAAATTACTGGATTATTTTATTCAAATTTGTTAATCACAGCATTCTGAAGACAACTTTAGTCTTTAATGAAAATTTATGGATTATTAGAAAGTAACTTTTACTCAATTCTTCAAAATGTGGAATTTCCAAGAAATCAAAAATTGAAGAAATAACTAAACTATTACATATAAAATAAATAAAATATTACTTACTGACACATGCGAATTTTATTGCTCATGGTCGTAATAAAATAATAAAAAGCTAATAAAAATAATTAATTAAATCTCAATCTCTGGGTCTCGATGGGGACGACGAGCTGCCGTCATTGTCGTGGGCGTGTCGACATTCTCCCTTCTGGGCCCATATAAAAGGAGAGCCGAAACGCCAGTCCAAATCCCACCAATACCATTAAACTATCGATTAAAATAACTTTAATAACTATACATTGAAATTCTTTAATAAAATGTATTTAAGCTGAGACAAAAGATGAAACAAAGTTTTATGATTAATTAGAATACATCTTTATTTAACGATCGAACAAACAAATAAAGCAAACCTTCTTTTCCCGCTTATTAAAAATTTAACCCCTTCCCTTCGCCCCGTGGTGCACCACAACCAAACAATGAAAATAAATCAGATAGAGAATAAAACCACTTAAAATAATGATTTACATAATAATCATTATAAGAAATATTTCAGTTTTACAATAAAGCTCTTCTTACCAAATTATATAATCCTTTCCTTTCTTTACATTGTTAATACAGAACGAATGTTCAGTCCTAAACATTAACCCAGAACAAAACAATTTAAACTAAAATGTCTTTTTAAGAGTTCTTACTTTCACACGATGGTCGGCAACCTGGAGAACACACTCACACTGTCATTTGATCACACGGTCGGCATTCACTCGGCTCGGCTTTTCAACACGCCGCCTTCAACTTGGTTCCCGCCCGGAGAGCAACAAACGAAAGTCCGCAAAAGTCTGGCTTGATGAATATGCGCTAATCCAACCTAAACCGCGATAGACATTATTCACTTTCCTTTTTCCTTTACACAAATATTCGAGGGAGGTTATTTACTAGTAGAACATTATTTCTGTGGAGCTCGTAACCTTACGCACGCACAATTCTCGATGACCAGCGGTGGCCTAGGCCCGCAGACCTCATGCGGAGTTTCCGCCCGACGGAATGGCGATACCCCTATCCAGCAGGTTTTGCCAGCCGTACACCGGTAATTCTCCACGCTACACTTCTACTGGCATCTTTTGGGAATGTGTTGCTTGTGTTACGTCGACCGGTTACTGTCCTTTATTACGGCGTATCCGCTTTCTTTTCCCTTTACACACATATCGGAGGGGATTAACTCATCAGTAGATAATTATTTCTATATAGTTCGTAACTTCTCGCACGCACAATTCTCGATGATCAGCGGTGGCCTAGGCCCGCAGACCTCATGCGGAGTTTCCGCCCGACGGAATGGCGATACCCCTATCCAGCAGGTTCGGCCAGCCGTACACCGGAAAGTCTCCACGCTACACTTCTACTGACATCTTTTGGGAATGTGGTGGTAGTCTTTACGTTGACCAGTTACTGTCTTTTGTTGCGGCGTTTCTATCGTCTTAGAAACCCGAGTAATCGTCGGAAGTTTAGCGTCTCACCGCCGGCGATCTCCGCTGTTGTCTCGGCGTTCGCCACGTTGAAGCCATTCATCTCCGGCCGGTAACTTTCAGTTTCGTCCGTCCACACTCGTTCGGTAACCTTCGGTTCTCCATCGGCCTCAAATCGCCTTCACCTCCGCTCTTAATACACGTCGGCCGGGTCAGCCGTCCCTTCCCCGCGCCCTTGCGGGACGCAGGGTTAGGAAACGACCGGCCGCCTCGGCTTCTGCAATCCGACTCTCTTCGTTCCTCCGGCGGGTTCACTAAAGCTCCTTTTCCCGCCGAAATGAACACGTGATCATCAACCACCAATAAACTGTTATAAAATACACTCATGTGACCTTAACAAATATGCTGTTCCATCAATGATATATCTCTCCCGGGAGTGCGTTTAGTAAAACCACTCACCGTCGCAGCTGCTCTCACATTAAACTAATTAACTGAAGTATTATTCAAATTACAAATAAAGCTTACATATTAAAATTGCTCAATTAAACTATAGGTTGAAATACAAGTGAAAATATGCTATTATAACGTGGTATAAAAATTAAATTAGTTTGCATTGAAAATATTAACAAACTCTACATTTTTTTAAATAACACACTCCTTTTCTAAGAAATTCAACAAATTAAATATAAATACTCAAAATCATGTCCGGGGCATTCTGCACCGTGACATTACTCTGAAAGTCCCCCATACAAATACTTTTCCATCTACTGTTAAAGCAGCAGAATGGGAATCGCCTGCAGAAATTTGTTGAATTCTTTTTGGAAGATCAACTTTTCCTGGTTGATATTTTTCTTGTCTGTCAGAGAATTAATTAATTATGCTAGAATACTCAAATTACGTTAACAAATTTTTGTTTAAGAGTAAAGAAACGAGGGAATACGATTATTAAATGTTGTAAACCTTATTGCATAAGTTCATGGATCGATTATGAATCGATCAAAATATTTTTTTTTCTCCCACATAAAGACAGTCATGATGAAGACACTTTATGCGTATACAGCTCCTTTTATTTCTTCTTCTTATCTAGAGACTTACGAATCGTTGACGATGCTGGCGACGTTATGATATTATGAGGCTGACATGTTTTACACAGAGTAACGAACATGTCAGCATGAAAGTCGATAGATACGTAATGCTTCTGTTCTAGTACTATACGTGGGCTGAGGTTATTATAGTACCGTAGCATAGTTCTTTTTATATGTTTCTAATGTTTTTCTTTGTTAAAGCAATCATAGCAATTAATAAAACAAGACTCTATCTAGAATCTTTCATCTTCATCATGAGACTTATAAATAATATTCACAATAGGATCAAGGATTATGATTGAATTTTAAAAAAGTATGATCCGCCCAATCTGATAAACCTTTATTCTTACTTCTGAACGTTCTGACATGTTCATCAAGTCGTTCATTAAGTGATCTTCCCGTATCTCCCATGTAAATTTCTGAACAATCCCTACATTCTAAAGGATAAATAACTCCCATTTCAAATAATGTGTTTTCTTTGTTCTTATTCCTATCAATATCCTTTTTAAATAAACTATTGCCTTTATATAAAAACCAATCCATAACATCACCGATATTTCGTTCCTTTTGTCAAGGAATACATTCAAAAGAAAAGAAGCCATCATTCTTTTCTAATCTATCAACAATAAACTATAAACATTAACAAATCTTCACGATCTAAACGTGAAGATCAAAATAACAAATTAATAACGGCAATAAATAAACACAATTCAAATAATAAAACTAATAATCCAGGAATAAGTTAAATAACTTACACCAAGTTTAGTTTTTCTTTTAATTTCCTATTATTCATAAATTTCTTAAAAATGTCAAATGAGATTTCATTTACTTTCAATGATCTTTCTTTTTTGATGCATCCACTCCAATTTATGAAACATGATTCTAAAAGCAATCTTTCAGTTTCTTTCATCATGAGATTCATATAAGATGTTGATCAGAGGGTCCGAATTGTGATTCAGTATCAGGCAGTGGTCCGCCCAATCACAAATCCCTTTCTTATTTCCTCTGCATGCTCTTGAATGTTCTTCAACCCTTTCCTTCAAGGACCTTTCCGTGCTGCCTATATAGAACTCATCACAAATTCTACATTTTAAGGCATAAATTACTCCCATTTTACGTAAGTCATTAGAATCTATTCCTAATCTTTTTCTTAAATAATATGTTACCTTTATAATAAATGATTTTTACCTTTTTTTCATAACAAACTTTTTATATTACTATCCAAATTTATTCCAATAGGTAACTTCAAGTATTTCAAATTTAGAGTTGCATCCTAAATTTTATTCACCATTATTCTGTTTTTGTTTATAAAAAATTATTAGTAATAGAATCAATAAGTTTCTCTGGATATTCATTCATTAATAATTTTTCCTTTAGATCATTAATTTTTCTCTTCCATAAATTGCAATGTTCCTTGTAACTTATAATTCTTTTTAAGTTATTCAATGATAGCCTTTTTAGTAGATAATCTGTGGTTGGAAGTGAAATTTAACATATGTTTACTTGGAACATTATTAGAAATTATTTCAAATTTAAAATATGATATATATAAAATTTACCTTCGTACTCAAAATATTTAAGCTAAGGGTTTTTCTATGGATATTTCAATTTCTGGAACTATCTGCAACATTTGTTTTCACACAACCTATTTAACAATTTCATAAAACCAATACGGTCAATATCACAACTCCTTTATTAAACTAAAAACAAGAATACTTCTTCACCGATCCGATCCAATATTTCGTCTTATATATTTTTTCAAAGACTTCTTCAGGGTACAAATAAAAATAAAGAAAAATAAAATAAAAATAACGATTAAACGGTAAGAGAATGAACTTTCTCTAACCTTACAAAATTAAATAATACAGAAGTACATTCAATGAATATATACAGTGATTGTTGTGGGATAATATAGTAATAATGTGGTAATACATTAAAAGATGTTATTGTCATAAATAAAAAAACAATGACTGATACAAAATATATTATTGACAAGAGATAATATGAACAATGAATTATCATACCATACTAAAGCTAATTAAATTTCAAAATTTTACATAATCTTAGTCCATTTTTCCTCAACTATCCTAAGGGCATCTTGAACAGGAATATTCATATACATTGCGGTTACATCCATAGAATATAATCTAACTTTTTTCTTCGTAACCAACATATCCTCTTTGTAATTTTTAAGAATATTAATTAAATTGGTAGTGTATTCCTAATTAAAACAATAGGTTTTGTTCAGTGGTAATCTTTGCAAAATGGAATTCAAAAATATACCTAACCCAGAAGGGGAAACCCAAAAGAATTTATCACAGGTTAAAAATATTGTCCTAATTTTTATAAAATTATTTGGTTGACCAGTCCTTTTCCTATCTTTACATATCACTATCTCTGACTTTAGATCTTATTGATGATACTTTTATTTTCTAGTATTTCTCTTAATTCTTTGTATTTTAGGGTGAAATGCATTTAGGGGTCCAAAAGGAGTATAACAGTACAGGTTTAGCTTTATTAATTGCCCTGATATTTTTCAATTAAAGTTTATCTTTATGAACATTGTTATGAGCAGTCATGCAATTTGCAGCATGTCCAGATACTTAACATTTTGCCTTCATCCATTGCCTCAGTTCAATCCCCAGTTAAATGAGACTCTTGCTGTATTTTCTACATCTCGCATTTATGAAACCACATTTTTATCTGAAGTGGATATTTTTTTTCAGTTACCTAGATATTCCTACAGGCTTTTTTTTATCTATCAGTAAATTAGTAATCTTAATATCTAATGTCAAGTCTCAAAGAAGACAAAACATTTCTTATTTTTGTTTCCTCTGACATTACTTTCATTTCAAATTTATACTATGTTA
>JAFIDM010059602.1:10868-27092 GCA_023159025.1 Thereuonema tuberculata | reverse complement strand
TGAATCACCCTGTATAAAAATGAATGTTTGTTTGTCCCGTATACACTCCAAGTTCCTTTGACCTATCAAACTTTTCAGAATTACACTTTCGGACCTTAACCAAAAGATAGGCTACCTTAATACCTAACCGGGCCCTTATAAATATAAGGCCCCTTCTCGGGCCCCCAACTCTATTGCAAAAAATGAAAAATTCGCTCTCCTCTGGGAGCAGGGACACCACACTTGGGTGTGTGGAAGGTGACAGGCTACCTAAGTGCCCCACCTCCGACCGACACCCGGCCCTTATATTTAGGGCCCTTACTCGGGTACCGGTAATCAAACTTAACATCTTTCCTGGTAATGCAAAAATTGGAAAATCCGCTCCCCTATGGGGAAGGGGGCAGGGACATCACACTTGGATGGGTGTAAGGCGACACAAGGACCTAAGTATCTCATCCTCGACCGACACCTCCACCCTTCCTTTTTTTTGGGTGGTATTGCAACGCATGCTGGATACACGTAGTCTTGTATAAATATTTCTTTGAACAAATCTTAAAATGCAACCACAGCCTCTCAAAATATTCATTTAACTCTGAAATTAAATTTTATTGAAGCTTTTATGAAACACTTCCTGCAATTACTCATAATATGTTAAATTTTATTATCCACTCAAAATATTATTCTGTTACTCTAATCATCCCATGTACGAGTATTTTAACTTTATATAAGTTTTCATTCATTTTCAACGAAATAGAAATTTGCCAATGTTTTATTCTTTTATTATCGTGTGTGTATTTTTTTTAAAGAACTACAAAACAAAAAAAAGTATCGACGATATAGCTGTTTCGAAATATGTAAAAAAAAAGAATCGTAGCCGTGATTGCTTATAAGCCTATTAATATTCTCTGTGAAAAATCCTCATTACATCTAGCGCTTTAAGTTTAGCCTGAAAATGGCTGTTGACTACCACGTGATTAGCTCGACCAATCAAAAAACAGGGCAGTTATTGTCGCCACTATAAAGATAGGAAGTCTGAATAGGGGCAACCCCAGATGGTGCAAATGCGGTGTGAGTATTATTCAGCGTTTTCAAGATTCAAAATTAGAAAATCACTGAAAAACAGCTAAGTAGACTTGTCCTAAGTTGCCACCAACGGATGGTAATGGAATCTAAAACCGGAAGTAAGCCAACTGCATTTTCATGTTCCCAAGCGCTTTTCTTTCACACTAGAGTTCACTGCGTTCCACGGCCTTAGGCGTGTCTCACTGACAACGAAAAACAGAACGAAACATGTTCGACTGATGAGAATATCGGAAAACTTGAAATTCCTCTCCCTGCTCATTAAAAGATAAAATAATAAAAAAAAAACCCCTTAATTTCGAGATTTGGTAATATATTTTAGAAAATTCAGTCATTTAACCAAAACATAAAAAAATAAAAATAAGTAAATTAATTAAATTATTTAATAGAAATATTAAATCAATGAGTTATCCAATGTTGACGGAATCAGCAACAACCCTTTCCTATTCTATATATTACAACAGTTTTGAATCAGATTTATCTTGAAATCACTATTTCAACGAAAGAATTCTAAAGATAAAGAATTATATTTAAAAGTTCTGGGAAGAGAATGGAAAATCATTAGGATTTTTTTTTTTAATCTTTATAAATAAAATCCCCCCCTCCCATACCTGAGTACCCATTTAACAGAAGGCTGGGTGGACCCTAGGACCCGTCTAGAGGATAATTCTGGTTAAAAAATCCCAAAAGAATTCATTACTGAAGAATTGTTTTAAGAACTGCTGAGATTTTTAATTTCAATGTAACCATTACCATATTATTATTGTTAATTCGAATTTAGTGCTTTTGTTTTTAATGTTTGTTTATGATTTTCGCTTAGTATAAAATAATTGCGCTTTAACAAAAGCCGAGACAAAAACTACAACTGGAAACTTCATGAAAAAGAATTAAACAGAAATTTACATTCATTACTACCTTTGTAAATTGACCAAAAGATTCAAAAAATAAAAAATTAAAAACTGAAGCTTGATTAAGAAAAAGGAAATAAGTTGAAAATAAGAATCATATATGGTAAATATTTTACTTTCAAAATACGCTTTTCTTATTATTTACTATATTTAGAACCAGCTTGACGATACATAGCGCCGTAGGCTAGATATACCCTCTAATACATCATTATTTTATTTATTTCTGTTTTTCTGCTACATTTCAATCATTTTTATCTCTGTTCTAGAATGTAGTATCACAAGTCTTATAAATCACTATTTTTGATTAAAACAAGAAATTCAACAATGTTTTCATTGTTGAGAAGAAATAAATTAAATAAAAGTAAAATGATTATTAATTGATGAAAATTCACAAATGAAGCAGAAACTGGATGAAATATCTGTACCGAGGACTGCGTTTACCCTTTCTGGGGCCCGAGGCACTATTAAGTTGAGTGGCCCTCAACCCCAGTAAAAATTTAAAAATTGTTTACTCAATACATAGGCTCTGAATAATAGACAGGCTGCCGGTATTCCGAGAAATGATAGGGGGCGATTGGTGGCCTGCCAACAGAAACAAGAGAAGAGATTGACGTTTCTAACCCTCTAATCTAAGTGAAAAACTGAGCTCACCCCCCCACCCCTAAAAACTATATAGATACAGCCCTAATAGCATCCACAAGAGGCAATCCAACGAAAACCACGCAAAAGGAAAATCAACTTGTCCAGCACGGCCTTAAATTCACTGTTCCAGCCACCACCACACACAAATGAAATTAACAAGGGAGTTAAGCATTTAATTTAAGCACAGATAAAATATAACATGCATAAAATAATTTTAAGTAATAAAGAAATGCACCAATGAAATAAACACCGGCTGAAGAAGCCTAATAAGGCTGAAACAGCTCTCCCGAGATGATTGCTCAGGATACGAGAACTATATTTATTTTTTCTTCGTTCGTATAAACCTAAGGTTTACAGAAAAGTAAACTTCGAATGAAATCCAGAAATAGCTAATTTGCATTTTATTTCAAGCTTACTCTTTTGTGTTGAAACATTAAGAAAGAAGTAAAAAGAACAACAAAAAAACCTATATAAAATAAAGTATTAAACAGATTAAATTCTTTAAAGTTAACTGAGAGTTACTTACAATAAGATAATGACTAGAAACAGTAAATTAATAAGAATTCCTAAAAGAACTTGAAATGCTTTTTTTTTTTTTGTTCATCGTTAAAACCAGTAACAACAAATTCATTGCATAGAATCATTGATGTTATCGATTTTGTATTCTTATGAGTTTGAAATTCTGTATCTACTGTAATATGATCATGAGTTTTATTTCAATAAATTTATTTTAATATTTGATATGTAAAAGCTACATATTCTTAGTGATGTTTGTATTAATGTTCTGCATGAATTTACGAAAAGAAAAAAAAAAACGAACAGAACTCTGTTGTTTACCTTATACGATAATCATCATTGAGAATACAAGTAGTAAACAAACGTACCATTTCTCTAAGGAACAAATAATTGAAAGGGATATTTCATTGTAACTAGATATAAGTAAGACAAATAAAAATCCGGTCCTTCGTGAAAATCATTTTTTTTATTTGCTATTCAAAATGTTTTTAAAATTTACTTTTTTTCGTTCTTCTTCAAATTCAAAAAAGGTTTAAGGAATAGGATGAAATTATAAAGTATAAATTTCTCTCAATCAAGAGACTACTTTTCAATTAATTATTTCTATATCTAAATGAAGTTCGAGATTTATATGATGAGAGGCTGCTCGTCTTGTGTGGCCTCTCCCAATCCCCACGACTAGAGGAAGATGGAAGAGTGTTTTAAACAATTGAAAAAACGTCAAGGGTAAAAATCTACTGGAAAGCTGAAATATCCAGTCTTTTTGACGTCAGCCACAATTGCATCCTCAACTTTTTTTGCCACGAATTGAATCATTTCCTCTCGTACAATTTTGGACAAATAAGAGGGATTTCATGATCCGGAGTTTCGATATCGATTCATATGAGCCAGTAAAAAATGGATCAAACTTTGCTATTAGTTTGAGAAGACCAAGATAATTGCCGTTATTTGGAGAATCAAATTGTTCATTGTCTCCTCTGAATGGTAAGCCTCGTTTTGCAAGAGTACATATTTCAGAGATAATTCTCTTCATGAAATGTTCGCCAATATTGCTGTTCCGATTTTATTTCTTCCTCTAGCTTTAAGTTAACATTTGCCCTCGCTCCCTTGTTAGGTACATAAACATGACATTCCTGTGCTTCTCGAAGTTTTCGTGTGTTTAGAAAAGAGATGTAAGATAGTGTAGATATCCTCACTATGGCCGACCACTGCACGGCTACTTTTCTAGGAATGAGCCCCTTCCCGAAAGAAAAGAAACTTCTAGCTACCTGTTTGTATTCAATGTATCTGCTTCATCGCTGGCACTTGTTGCTTCTGTCAGTAGCTGATACAACAAAGCAGACTTAAATTCTTTACCCTATCATTTTTAAGTCTCTTTCTAGGATCACTTTCAAATCTTTTATTCATGCTAGATTACAATCTGAAGATAACATCAACGTTTATTAGAAAGGAAAACATGAAGAGGCGTTCTTACAAAAAGGGTTCACTTCCAAGAATTCAAAAATAAAAAAAAAATGAAATGGAATTTTTTCTTAAAGAATTTGTTCCTTATTATCAATTATATTTTCTTATCTATTTCACTGCATTCCTGGAAAAGCAAAATCAATACAGAAATCAATGCTAGTGTCGAGTTATCGGGCTTAAGATAATATCATTCTGAAATAGAGTGCAAGGAAAAATACTGAAGGATTGTTTAGAGACTATGCGTTATGACAGCAGATGTAAGTCTATAACACTGTCGAAAATAATGGTCGTAGGCGCCCTTAATTTTGAGGCCCTAGGCTTGAACTTCCTCAGCCTTTGAGTTAATGCGGCTTTGCTAATACATCATGAATTACTAAAGTTAATAAATTTATTTATTGTTATTTTCCTTATTCTTCTCATTATGATTACGTATACATTCATCTTTCTTTCGCCAATGAGAACTAGAATCATTTAGCACAGGGAGTCCCTTTTGAAGACTGATAGTTGGAGCAAATGCTTATATTCTAATTTCACAGCAAAGAGATCAGCCTAGCCGTTTCGCGACGGATTTCGAATGTTAATGTTAAGAAAAGAGACGGGTGGAGATCAAATTATATGTGGCTATGTTTCTTCATTTACTTGCGTTAATGTCATTACTTTAATCAAGCGATAAATACATTTAAAATAATTTTAACGATTTGATATTATCAGAGATTGAGCGCATGCGTCGTGGTAAGAAGACGTGCAGATTTCGCTGCACATTGAAAAAAATAAATAAATTTGTAAATTACAACAAAGTCCTATATTACAATTTAGTCTAATAGTGTTTCACACTCAGTCAAAATGAATGAGTATTTACAACTAAAGATTAAATGTGTAGTTTTTTATAAATTAATGAAATCAGAGGACTTACGATGCGAGTTATGCGGTTCACAACAACACATTAACTGCGCTAAGGAGAGTGAAAGAGCTGATATTTCCACTCCGTCAAAGAAGAAAATATGGAAATGCGATAAATGCAAAAAGGTAACTACTCAGATTAGCAATTCCACATTGTCACACGAGTTGCAAAGTGCAGTATAGTGTTGAGGCTGAAATTCTAGAACATTTATTATTATAAACTGTGAAATTTGCAATTGGATCAATTAATACAGTAAAAAATAATGTGAGTTTTTTTTTCTTATTTTGCAACTGGAAATTCAAATAGTTTACAGTTTAAGAAAATGTTCGGAAAAAGATATATATATATAAGATATATATATATAAATACTACTACTACTCGCGAATGGGCACCAACGGACCACGCGCTAGCCCCATCTGACAACGTCAGAACAAGGCTAGGAAATCAGAGACGAGAATTCACTTCCCAGAGAGTAAGTCCCAGGGGGAAACCCAGCACACTGGCCACACACGGCAGACCGCCGAATAACCACTGCTCAATTAAAAGTGGATACCAGCCGTTGTGGATCATATATAGTTGAGTCATTTAGTGTCTAACCATGTGCTGAGATAAAATGCCACCCACAAAGCAGTTGAGCGATTTTCAACGTGGAGTAGTCGTAGGCTGCCACAACAGTGGCCAGTGTGTGCGAGCCATAGGAGCGACGCTGAACCTGCCAAAGTCGACCGTGGGTGCTACTATCATGAAGTGGAAACGTGAGGAGTGGAAACACGTTGTCATGGCCCAGCCCGCATGCTGACCGATAGATACCGGAGGGCCCTGAAGCAGTTTGTCCTGCAGAAGAGGGCTGCTCCAGTGGAACATGGCGGTAGGACAGTGTGGTCGTGTTTCTCCTAGTTTGGACGTGGTCCGTTGGTTGTGATCGAGGGGAGAATGGCATCCACACAGTTTCTGCTCGTTCTAGACAATTTCATGTTTCCTACGTTGTGGTCGCAGTTCGGTAAAGGTCATTTTCGTTCCAGCACGAGAATCCGCCATGCCCTAAGACCCGTGTTGTCAGCGCCTGGTTTCCGGAGAATAATGTTCATGAACTTCAGTGGCCCACCCGGAGACTGGACCTCAACGCTATTGAACATCGGTGGGATGAATTGGAGCGCCGAAATCATGCGCGTCGAAGTGCGACCGCAAACACGCATCCAACTTGGGCAGATGTTTATGGAGGAGTGGGCAAAGATACCGGTTGCTTGCTATCAGACACTGCTGGAGAGCATGCCATGGCGGGTCGATGCTGTGTTTAGGGCAAAAGGTCGCAGTAGGCGCTATTAGACACGCTGTGAATAAAGCGTGCGATTCATACCACACGTGTTCACTTTCAATTGAGCGGGCAGTGTACATACTTGATGTGTATATACATACACCAATTTTTAGAATTAACACACCAATTTAATTCTAAAAGCTTCTTTTATTCTATTGTCATTTCGAGATTTCTTGGATAGGTAGGAATCAATTTGTAAAATAATCGAAAACTTATACAATTTAGGTTTAAAAATTTAAATTTACATTAAAAACACTATTTCGGTATTACATCTTTAACCGTTTTCGAGTAAATTTAAATACATTTACAAATTACAGTAAAAAAAAAGGAAGCCACTCAGAAGACCTGAAATCACAATCAAATCATGAATAAATTGCTGGATCAGACTATTCCTGCCCGGTTGCACCAAAGTAGCGTTTAACTACGGTTTCCATGAACCGAGTTCTGCTTGATCCTCAAATTAAAGTTCAGCCTTGTTGCACGAAGCTAAAGCTATCACAACTGAACTGAGGTTCTGTGATCTTGGTTCCTAGCAGCGGAAGTACGTCGTGCGTTTAAAGCTGATTCCTGATTGGTTACAAGATTCGTCTTTCGTTGCGGGAAATCAACCCATTTAATTTTTTTCAACAGTTGTCCTTTGTTTCAGCAGCAACAATCTCATTATGAAAATGGAGTTCAGGAATTAAAAAACTGAATTCTGCCGAGTATCTAATTATACAGAGACGAAAAAAAAATCCTTTTAATTGATATAATTCAATCATAGATACATAACACATTTTAGAATGTAAAAAAAAAATCGATGCGGAGTATTACTAATATATGTAATCGTGGAGTTTAGCGTCCCAAATTAAATAACAATAAAAACCTACAACAGTGTAATGACATACAGTCATAAAATGTGAAATTTCACCATATTTGGGTGGGTGGATGGCTATAAGTGTCCCACCCCCGACCGACAACGGGCCATCGTAAGCTCTGTTTTCGTGCCGCCACGTTGTGGAGTCCGCTATCGCCGGCCTGCTGCCGGACCTAGCGCTGCAGCGTCGGCGGCAGAGACTGTACCAACAGCGGCACACTTCGGTGCCCGATGTCGGTGGGGAATGGGACACTATCCGTGCGGCCACCCACCCACCCAAGTGTGGTGAAATTTCACATTCTATGACTGTCATTTACTGTTATTGGTTTTTTATTGTTATTTAATTTGGGACACTAAACTCCACGATTACCCTAATGTACTAATCGCGAAATAGTCTGCCTTTTGGATACAAATGATGCAACTCTGTTAACAACTGAAATTTCTCTTCACAGTCACTGTCCAACGAATCAAATAAATGTAAAGTTTTCATTTTTAAAAGTTATTTCTGATAGTTGAGAGAAAACTTGCTTTGGTCTCAATTCGCAAGCGAATATCAGTAATGGCTCGAACGCCGAACAGCGGTTTTGAATCGAGTTCAGCGCCTTGAACGGCTGAATTCGACAGATCAACTTGACGACGCTTTTGAACCGAGATTCTCATTAAACGTTGTTGGCGCAATAGGTTTAAGAATGATCTCCGTTCATCTTGCAGTTTGAACGTGGTTCAGCTCCTGAACTTCAATGGTGCAACCGGCCATCAGAGTTTCAATGAGGCAGACCAGTTGTGACCAGTTTCAATGAGGTGACGTCATGAAGGTGTGGACACAATCAGCAGAACAATCTTCTAGTTTGAAGAAATTACAAAATCTTTCATATTCAAAAAATAATAACATATTATGTGTTCATTTTTAAAAGAACAAAATTCACAATCTGCAGCTGACGTTGCAAAGAAAGTTCAGGTAAAATATATAACAAACAGATTTTATAAAATGTAAAACAAAACAAGAAAGGTCTCATCTAAGATGACATTTCATTGTAAATGCTTCTTCCTAAAAGTGTAGCGTAAGCGGAACCGCAAAACAAACAGAATGAATTTCTTACTTAATTCGTCTTGAATATGTTACGAAAAATTTAAAAAATTGATCATAACTTGAATTAAGGCACTGATATTACCATATAGATAATGTGCGAAATTTAGCAAAAAACCACAGCACAAAATCGTGCAGCGATCCTAGCGGCCAGATCTGAAAGAACGAAACTCGTATCTGCATATCCAAAAATTATATAGTATAAGTACGTTAATCTATAAAATTTTTGACAATGTTTATATTAATTATAAATAACAAACAATAAAAAATAAATGAAAAATACGAAATAAATATAAATATTGAAGAAAAGATTATATATAAGACTTTTGAAGGCAATTTCGATAAATATCATTTTCTTTAATTTTTTTATAATTAAAATAGTTTATCAAGATTTGGTTGATAAGCATTTGGTTTTTCAAAAATTAAAATAATTTTGGTTTAGGAAAAAAAGAATTTACTTATTCAAAATTTTTTCTTCAGTTGAACTGGGAAAACTATGATAGCAATAGTATTAAAGTGATATAAAATTCAATTTAATTCTTAATTATCTTTTAAATATCTTTTCACGAGACGGCTTAAACAAGATTGTGTAGAAAATTAATTTTTTTATTTTTCGAAAATATATATATTATACGACTAAATATTGTATTTATATTTATAATTTTTATTCATTTACTAAATTTCTATTCCTCTTGTTCTGTCTAGGTCAATATTTATAAATATGAACTTCTTTATTTACTATTTATCAGCTAAAGAATCTTATTAACTAGATCTCTCGGAGAGTGCTCTTTGAGAATATTAGCGTCAAGGAAAAATAACTATAATTACGCAAAAAGTTAAAACTGTTTAAGAAAAAGGAACACATGAATTTTATCTAGCTTATCTTACAACGAAAAAATCTACAACAATTGCAACCTCGTGTCTCGTTGCCTCGTATCTTAACAATTCAAAGCAAACAACAATAATTTTTCACAAACAATAGCAACGTTTGCAACATTCCCCCCCTGAAAGTGTATACTTTCAGTAAAAAACAATTGGTCAGTCATAACCCACAGTTTATAAGTCTGTAAAGTCACTAGTAAAGTTAGTCACAAATTCTGTCCTTCAAGTTCTAACGGATATAGCAATTGAATAGGACGTTTTACAACCTTACCGTCTGGTAGCAGGACACGGCACGAACGGATGCATCCGTCTCGTCCTTGAAGCACTTCTTTTATGACACATGTCTTCCACAGATGACGTACTGTTCGTTCATCATCGAGGAGGACGAGTTGTCCCACCCGCAATGGAAGTGTTGCACCAATGTTTCGACGTTCGTGAGCTGTCCGGAGCATCAGCAGGTAATCAGTCCGCCAGATCTTCCAAAATCTGTCGATGATTGCCATGCGAGCCTTCCAAAGTCGTCGTATATTTGGAGAATCGCATAACTTGGGTGACGTCAATTTGGAAGTGGGTGGTGAAACAGTGAGACGTCTCCCGATGAGTAGATGACCCGGAGTGATCACTTCTTTGATGTCTTCTGATACGTAAATAAGAGGGCGGGAATTGAGCACACACTCAACTTCCTCTAATACAGTATGCATCTCTTCAAAAGTCAACATTGCTCGTCCACACGATATTTTGATTTTGTCCTTTACAGAACGAACCATTCGTTCCCACATGCCGCCCCACCATGGAGCCTTATCCACGATGAATTTCCATTCAATGCGTTTCTCTGTAGCTAACTGCATCATCTTTGTCCAAATATTTAAGTCCTTTGCTGCACGTTTAAAAGTTTTTGCGTTGTCAGACCATATAACACGACATAATCCTCGGCGCGCTATAAAACGACGAAAAGCTAACAAAAAATCATCAGCAGTCATTGATTCTACCAGTTCAAGATGCAACGCTCCAGTAACTGCACAGGTGATTAACAGAAAATACGTTTTCTTCTGTCCTCCCTTACCTTCACGCACAAAAATTGGTCCCGCACAGTCCACGCCAATTACTTCGAATGGGTTAGCTACATTCACTCGATCAGAAGGGAGAGGTGCTTCCACCATTTGTGCTGGCTTCGCACGGCGCCGAACACAAATTTGACATGTCCTTAACACCTTCGATACTGTTCGTCTAGCAGAAGGTATCCAAAAACGTTCACGAAGTTCTATAATCGTCTCGGAAACGCCACCATGAAGTACTCTTGTATGAGCTTCAAGAATGATGAGCCTTGTTGTCCATGCATGACTACTCAAAATAATTGGATGCTTGGTTTCGAATTCTAACATGGAGAAATGAAGTCTTCCGCCCAGACGTATTAATCCATCCTTCGCTAATTGAGGATCAAATCTGTATATTCGTGATGTTCTATCCACTGATCGGCCTTCATATAACGCTTTATATTCGCTTGGAAACATCTGTTTTGCTCATGGATTAATAAAGTAGTTTCTGCTCGAACAAGTTCTTGAACTGACAAATTTCCATGAAATTGCAAGTTGTTTGGCGCACGACACACTGCGGAAAAACGAAATATCCAACCAATTACCCGAACAACCTTTTTCCACGTACTGAAACATTCGACGTTCACTATAACTTCCGGAATCGTCGTCACAACATTAATAGCTAAAGCTGTTTCCCTTGCCTCGGTCATAGCTTTCTTCTCATATACATCGTCATCATCGATAGTTTCCAGGTTGTCATAACTGCCGGTTACTAACCACTTTGGTCCATGCCACCAGGATTCATCACTGATTAAAGTTCTGGCTGACAGTCCACGAGTTAATTTATCCGCTGGATTGTCTTCAGTTCGTACGTGAGCCCATTTAGATGTTTCACAGGAGTTCTGAATCTCTCTCACTCTATTTGCCACGAAGGTCTTCCATTTCCTGACCTCTCCACGAATCCAATGTAAAACAATCATTGAGTCCGTCCAGTATGATACAGGAATTGAAGTAGATAGAGCATTTCTCAATCTTGCTACTAGGCGGACGCATATTAAGGCAGCCATGAGTTCAAGTCTTGGAATACTAAGTGATTTAATGGGGGCTACACGGTTCTTACTTGCCACCAACATACTTGTTTTTATGTTGCCTCGTTGTTCCACAATATATATCACAGCACCGTACACTTGTTCACTGGCGTCACAAAATGCATGAAACTTACGGCTAACATCACCCTCACTTCTTAGGGAGAAACATCTCGGAACACTTAACATTTGCAAGTCCGGTAACTCCAGCATCCACTGATTCCAATCATTTTTTAATGGAGGTTTCAATTCTTCATCCCACGCATAGTTAATTTTCCACAGTTTTTGGAACAAGACCTTTAATCTTACAGTAAACGGTGCAACAATGCCCAGAGGATCAAAAATTCTTGCCATCGCACTAAGAACAATTCGTTTCGTGGGTTGTTTCTCGCTTAGAAAGTCCCTCAGTCCCGTAACATCGAAGTGAAGAGTATCTTCATACTGATGCCACTTCATCCCTAAAACTTTGATAAATTCCTCCTGGGATCTCTCACTGTATTCCTTCTTACCGCATTCTTCGACGATAGCTTTACGCAATCTCTCATCATTTGTGGCCCATTTTCGCAGATTAAATACTGCTTCTCTTAACAGGAGTTTACCCTCAAGGAAAATACGCCAACCTTCAAAACTGGAAGGAACTGATCGCACTAAATCATCTACATACATGTTTTGAATAATTGACTTGACGAATTCCGGTTCCACCGATTCCACTCGACGCAAATGAAGACGCACTACCACTGCCAGCAGAAACGGTCCACAATTTAATCCAAACAAAACTCTTTTCATTCGATATGTTGTAGGAACCACGGGATCCCCAAACTTCCAGTCCCTTGGCAACCACAAAAATCGAACTGCATCTCGATCATTCGGATCTATCTCTACTTGGAGAAAAGCCTTTTCCATGTCTGCCGTTAATGCCACAGGATGTTGTCGAAATCGTAAAAGTAAGTCCATCACATCCGGGTTTAAGTGAGGCCCGGAGTGGAGGCAGTCGTTCAATGATGGTCTTCCGGAGGAGGCATCAAATACAATCCGTAATCTCGTTGTGTCAGGGTTATGACGGAAAACGGCCTGATGTGGAATATAATACTCAATTTCATTATATTTTTCTGGTTCCATCACTACTTCTGCATGTTCATTAAACAAATACTCCATCATTGTCTTGTGATTCAACGATATCCTATCCTTGTCCTCACTAAATCGTCGCACAAGGATATAAAATCTTCTGAGAGCTTCAGCCTTATTTGATCGCAATTCAAACTTATGTTCATTCCACGGAAGTTGCACTTGATAATGGTCCCCAACTTGACGTATCGTGTTGTATGCTGTTTGATCGACATCATCAGCGTTCTTTACGGTCGTTTCATCTTCGGCAATACCTAAACTTTCAAGGCGCCAAAATTTTTCTACCTTTTTTGCAAGTTCACTGTCTGCATCGCTACAATCGGTGTTATTGATGCATACATTGAATGTATTCAAATGGAGACAGTCCACTGTAGATGAGTTTCCATCTTCTGGTCCGTGAACGTGCCATCCAAAGATTGTTTCAACTGCTGCAAGACGATCCGTCAAACGAACATTATTGCCGGTCGCAACAGTCCAATACAAATCTCCTCCAATTAAAATGTCGACACCGTCTAAATCACACACTGCGCTAGCACCAGGATCAGCTAATTTCAATCCCCGTTTCTCCATCTCTCTTATAATTTTATCGGTCGGAACAAGAGAGTATGTCGAGCATACCGAATCAGACTCACGTAGAACAACTTCTATACTTTTCATCCCGTCATTATCAAATAGACGAACACGCACTTTCTTGTATTCTCGGAGCCCAACAGAACCATGAGAAAACACACTAATATCAACCTTTTGTCTTCCAACCATCTCTGCTCCCACTAATTTAGACAGACGACTACTGATAAAACTCATCTGACTTCCTCCATCTAGAATTAATCTGGCACGCACTTGATGTTTTTTACCATCGACCAAAACAACCGCTGATTTCAATAAAACAACATCATCACGAGAGTTCAATACGTGATTTGCTATAGCTTGAGCTGGAGGGCAGTCTTCCTTCTTATCTTCCCGCGACTCAACGTTCTCCTTCAGTGTTGGACAAAGTGCAGAATGATGAGAGCCTTGACAGCTTCTACAGATGGATTTACGCATAGGGCATGACCGTGAATTGTGTCCAGTCCACAGACAATTAAAACATTTACGCAGTTGCTTTAATTTCTCCATTCTTTTACCCACCGATCTAATGTCACAATTAATTAGCAAATGCTTGTCGCTGCCACAAATCAAACATTTACGCACCCGAGGCTTCCTTTCTTTGTTGTTTGCAACCACGTGCAACGCAGACGTAGATGCACTTGCTCTACTTTTTCCACTTTTTGACTCATTAGCAATTGAACCTGTAGCTTCATTCTGCTTACTTGGTACATCTCCCACGTAACAAATACGTTCTCTCACTTCGACTTCTTCTCTCATGAATTCAATGAAATGCTCTACATTTGTTGCGCCTGACTTCATAGTTTTACGCGCCCATTCAAGCTGTAATTCCTTCGGTAATTTCTTAACTAATGTAGGGACTAACATAGCGCTACATGCTACGACGTCAACTCCTAATGACTTAAGATTTAAGACCTTCACCTCCACCTCGTCGTAATAGCTCCGTAGGCTTATCGTGTCATTTCGAGGAACAGGCAGCTGAAGCAGGCCAGCGGTAGTTCCGTCAATAATACGCTCTGTACGTCCAAACCGTTGCTTCAGTCGATCCACTGCTGTCGCATAGTTCTCCTCAGTTATTGGAAGCCCTTCAATACATTTCAAGGCACTATCCGTTACTACACTTCGAAGGTAGTTAAATTTGTCAGTGGCACACAAGTTAGCCTTTTCATGAATTGCTGACGAAAACGCGTTCCAGAAACTGGTCCACTTTAAAATATGTCCATTAAATCTTTGCAGATCGAATTTAGGAAGTCGTATTGATAGTTCTCCATTCCTTGGCGTACTGCTAGAAACAAACCCAGACCCAAGCTGGCTCTGAGATGGACTTCCAGTACAACAATTTGACAGAATACGGTGTAACCTTCCTAACCACACAGCAATGTAATCATTATACTTCATGATTCCTACCATTTCTTCGTCAATTTTTTCTTCATTCAGTTCCAAGTCTAATTCAACTTTTTGATTCAAATCATCTAACATAATCCTTTTCTCTTTTAACTTTTCAATCAAATCTTTGGCCAGTTCAGCGTTTTTCGTCTCAAACACCGTCTTCAATTCGCCTTCCATTTTCGTTAGCATTGCTCTAACAGAACCACGCTTCATAATAACCTTCGACGCCATTCCTCCTCAGCACTGCCGGTAATTACACAGAAAGAATAAACAACTTACGTTTGTAGCAGTCCACGATGCGACGCAACACACGAAGGCAAAGAAAAAGGCTTAACGACGAACCATCGAACGCAATACGACGGCAGCCCTTTCCTCCCGGGTTTTCGGCACCATTAAAAGAATCTTATTAACTAGATCCCTCGGAGAGTGCTCTTTGAGAAAATTAGCGTCAAGGAAAAATTACTATAATTACGCAAAAAGTTAAAACTGTTTAAGAAAAAGGAACACATGAATTTTATCTAGCTTATCTTACAACGAAAAAATCTACAACAATTGCAACCTCGTGTCTCGTTGCCTCGTATCTTAACAATTCAAAGAACAACAATAATTTTTCACAAACAATAACAACGTTTGCAACATCAGCATGCATATATATATTGAAATTTAATGTTTCCAGGCCAATCCGTTAGGTTCGCTGCTGTTCAATTGTCTCCCAAGTTCACAATGGTTTTTCGCTCATTTTCGCGTATTATCTATATGGTATTTGGTGTTACTTATAACAGTCATGGTAATAAAATTCAACTTATGCAAAACTCATATGATGAATTGTTTCAAATACAATTGTACTTGATGAACATTCAAAAGCATTGCAAGAAATATTTCGTAAATTTCTAATGGGTCTTCGAGAGATGTTTCTTATAAAAAAAGGCGAGTGCTTTATGTGGTATCAGACTGACATAGGCGTCAAAATCTGAGTAGGATCTCTAGTTCAAATGGTTAGAAACACAAAATCAGACGGGCACTTTGTAGCAATTCACATATTTATGAATGATCTCATATTTATTGGTACTGATAAAAATCATCATATATAAAATTGATAGCCTGTTTTGGGATTGCTTAACTTTAACTTTAACTAAAGGGTAAGATGACGAACTTAAGCTTCAGAGATTGTTTCTCGGCTTAGTAAGTGGTTTAAAAACCTGAAATTTGAAAGGACACTTCTTGTATCCTTTATGTTCAATAAAAAAATATGAATCGCTGTTTTACCCTCCCGAATTATGAAAAACAGTTCACCAAAAAAAAAAGAGAGTAATTTACCCTATCTAAGGGGTAAGATGACGAAAGGGGGGGGGGGG
>JAFIDM010059602.1:0-10768 GCA_023159025.1 Thereuonema tuberculata | reverse complement strand
GGGGGGGGGGGGTAAAATGACGCACAGATAAAAGTAATACATTAATTTAGAAACATTTTATTTTAAAAATGCAGAGAAACAACTTCAGTTACTAACGTATGGCATGAAGTAAAAAAGTCAAAGATGAAACACTTAAAATATAATAACAGATTGCTCGTAATGAAACAAAACTTTGAAGAATTAGGTACCACAAAAATTTAGAATAACATTATTGTTGGCTCTGGCATGTTATGTTTCTTTGCTGCAGCATTTACACTTGAGGTTTTATCTTTTACTTCAGCAACAGCTGCATTCATTGTCGCCTTATCCCACTTTCCCCTGTTACCATTCCTTGTATAATTTCGTGGCATGTTGTTTATAATACCTAAAACATTCATAGATAAACAGTCATACATGATGATTTAAAATAAAAGAAAAAAATAACTGCAACTAAAATTCAGTTTCAAAACTAATTCTTAAAATAGGACAAAAGCTATTCATAAAAGGTACTCAAAAACATGTTGGGTAAGATGACAGACTAAGCAAACTTCTCGTCATCTTACCCCACGCCGCCAATTTGGTTTAGAACTTATTTATCATTACCGTAGCTTATCGTATACAACCTACACCACACATGGTTCTTTACTTTATGAGTTGTATTTTCAGAGTATTTTATGAAAGAGCAAAAACAACTTAATTTCTTACGCTGTTAAGTCCAAAAATTACAAACGCACGGGAAACAAACACATCTTAATCGCTACTGCTCGCAAAAAAAATCTGGCCCTACATCCCTTGCAGTGAACTTCGTTACTAATCAACTGAGTCTCAGAAAGTGCTTGGACAGGTCTCCTATCTATGAATGCGTCGGAGAAATACCGAGTTCGTCATCTTACATGCTTCGTCATCATATCCGACTTTCCCCAACCTATAATTTAATGTTGTTTCTTTTACTGATGTATCACAATCTCAACGACAGTAACGATTTTAAGTTTGAAATATGTCGATTTATATGTATGATCCCCCAAACAGAAACTTGATATTCGAAGAACATAAAACCTAACTTTCATATCTGAAATCTTTTAGAAATGGATCCTTGTCGAATAATTAGCGAAAGAAAGCTATAAAAGATTTCATTGGAATCTAAGGAATGGATTTCTATACTACTTCTAATAATCCTGAAGTATCTAAAACACTGAACATTAAATTTTAGCTTAAGAATTGTTTTTATATTGATAAGAATAAAACTAAATCCGATTAAATTTAAATTGATTCAGAATTTTACGTGTTTAAAAAGACTTTTAAAAAGAGTTGATAACAAAACACACACAAGTTAACTTTATTTTTAAAAAAACATACATTAAGGGAAGCTTTTCGGATTCGTGTGGCCTACATTGTCAACCTGCTACATACTGTTGTCAGCTCAATATATATATAGAAAAGTAGTTCATTGTCGTCTTTGAAAATTCAAACATTCCACGATGAAAATATTGTAAAGCAATTTAATACAATTTTTTTTTCTCTTACCCCTCGTGTCTCCGTTAAACTCCGTTAAACACATTTAATCTTTAGTTATAAATATTCACTCATTTTGACTGAGTGTAAAAAACTCTTAGACTAAGTTGTAATGTAGGACTTTGTTGTAATTGATGATTTATATATTTTTTTGAATATGAAGCGAAATCTGAACGTCTTCTTACCACGACGCATGCGCTCAGTCTCCGATGATATCAAATCGTTAAAATTATTTTTAAATATTTTTATCGCTTGATTGAAGTTTAATAAGGACATTAACGCAAGAAAATGAAGAAATATCTTGAAATAATATTAAAAATTTAAATTCTGTAACATTGGAGTGCTAAATGACAAAAAATATATTTTCTAAGTATGTTTCGGATTCTGCATGAATAAACAACTATTCAAACTACAAAAATAATTATTTCTGAAAACTTATTATAATGTTTCAGGCCATATTCCACAGAAGTCAGTACCACCGCTTTTCTGAGTTCCATTTCCGGTTCCTCCATTATCCTCAACATCCTGACTAGTTGCCAAGTGCTGTTTCTAGCGTCGTCATTAGCATCTGGATCAAGTCGTAGTATCCGCCAGATCCCTCATTGGTTTCAACGCTCAAAATCCCATTGATCAACTTCAGTGTCTAATTTTAATATTAATTTTTTATTAGTCACAGATTGTATTTTAGAACGACTCCATGTTTGTCATTTTCTCAGTTGAAAATGCGTAGTTGAACAGGCGAAACCCGGTTCTGTACCCATTAATTATTAAAGTGTTAAATATTTTTTAATCATTTTTTAAATATGTTGGCATCCTTTATTTCATTTTAAATGCACACGTTTTACTTTATCTACTTCTAATTTTATATTGAAGAGGCCAAACTTACAAATTACTAAAAAATTAACTTTATAATTTAAAAATATATACGTTTCGGCTTGCTAAAATTACAAGCCTTTTTCAATGCAACTTAAGACAAAGAAACAAAACCTTTTATACAGCTTATAAATGTAAAAAGAACAATCATGAGTTCTTTTCAATCATGGAAACAATATTGTTAAACATTGTTAAACATTTTTTAAAAAAGATACGACATCTCTCCAAATAGATATTCGACGGCCGTAATGACGAGGAGTGGAATAGAAAAGCCTAATCCTGCATCAGAAAAAGGAGTGATTTATTCGATTCCGTGCCAACAACATGACTCTCAATACATTGGAGAGACGGGCCGGAAGTTAGAGGAGCTGACCATAGTCGCACCATTTAACGAAGAGATCACACTTATGAATCCTTCTCCAATATGGTAGAAACAGGACATTCCATAGACCTCCAAAATCTTTCAATCATCGGACGATCTGATAAATTGAAAATTGCGTAAAATTGGAAATTATTAGAAAAAGGAAAGAGAAAAATTTTAATGAATTTTGTTTGATTGTATAATATTGAATTTAAATTGTTCATCAGTTCTGAACCACATGTAGTTCTTTTGATGTTATTTGCAAAAGTAGTTCGTGTCCATTATCAAAGAGGGCACGTTCGTCCAGCTGCTGATTGGTGCATTGATGTTAGCCTTCTGATTGGATCAGATCCTGAAACTACGGGGTTCAATCAAGGGGGGGGGGGAAACCCATGATTGTTCTTTTTACATTTATAAGCTGTATAAAATGGTTTGTTTCGTTAATTGTCTTAAGTTGCATTGAAAAATGCTTAAAATTTTGTCAAGCCGAAGCGTATGTATTTTTAAATTATAAAGTTAATTTTTTAGTAATTTCGGTGTTTGGCCTCTTCAATATAAACTTTTCTACACATGTAAAATCAAACAATACTTTAATTTTCTTTTCATTTTCATATTTTTAATTTGGCATTTTGTCTCCTTTTAACAGCTGCACTGATAATCACAAAATTTGGATCTTATCTTAGTTATTGAAAATTTTAAAACATAGCCAGATATAATTTGATCTCCACCCGTTTCTTACGCTAACAATAACCTTCGAAATCCCTCACGCAATTGCTACACTGATCTCTTTGCTATGAAATTAGAATATAAGCTTCTGCTCCAACTATCAGTCTTCAATAGGGCCCCCCCCCCCTATTGTGCTGGAATCGGAGACAGTGCTGTTTCGAGGCTAGTTGGCCTCTCAACAGTCCAATCCGCCAGAATATCCTGCTCAGAGAAATGGGACAATACACAAAACGAACAAACATACAAATCAATGACCGCTGAATTACAAAGACATCAACACAAAAATCAAGAATAAAAAGGGATGAATAATTAATCCCCGCTATGCTGGGTGGATTGCACACAAAAAAAAACACATTTCAAGTTCTGTAAACCTTAGGTTTATACGTATAAAAAAAAAATTAATATAGGTTCTCGCACCCTGACCAATCATCTCGGGATAGTTGTTCCAGCCTTTTTAGGCTTGTTCAGCCTGTATTTATTTCATTAAACTTATTTTATGCATATTATATTTCATCTCTTTAATCCTTTAAATTTAAATCCTTAACTTGCCTGTTTCAATTCATTTATGCCTGGTGGTTGCTGGAACAGTGAATTTAAGGCCATGCTGGACACGATTATTTTCCTTTATGTGGTTTTCGTTGGAATGCCACTTCTGGGTACTGTTAGGGTTGTATGTAGATAATTTTTAGAGGGAGAGGAGAGCAAACTCAATGTTTAGTGCCCCTTCCTACCTCTGTTTTTTGCCGCCAAAAACGTGTTTCCTTGGTTAGAAACGTCCTCTCTTGCTTCTGTTGGCAGGCCGCCCTGCACCCCGTATCATTTCTCGGAATACCGGCTGCCTGTCTGTTATTCAAAGCCTATGTATTGAGTAGCCAATACAAACCCGAACAAAAACGAATTTAAATATTAAATAGGCGTTATTTGTAAATACGCGTACATCAATATATTGATTCTCGTAGTTTGAACAAAACTATATTTATTGTGAAGGTCATTTTTTGTCTACCCCTTCCTAAGATGCCGCTCTGGGAGCGTGACCCATCTTGCATCTGTCCTCCTAGATCCAGCCCTCCGTACAATTGTGCCTTTTACCTTTTCACACACACTGAGCAATCATCAAAGGTAAATCAGACTGAAGAAGCCTAATGAGGCTGAAACAGCTGTCCAGATTCCCGAGATGTGATTCTTCAGAGTGCGAGAACCTCTATTATTTCAATGGTCAATTTTTTGAGTTATTGCTGAAGCTTCTTTCACGCATGTTAAATTTTATTTCTGATCAAATTAAGATACTTGAACAGAATTTAAAATGAAAATCTTACAATGTATATCTAGCCTAGCGCTATATATCCTCATGCTGGTTCTAAATATAATAAATAATAAGAAAAGTGTATTACTTAAAAATAATAGGGTAAAGAAAACAAAAATGGAAGCAAATCGAAAACTTATAAATTTCTTTGAATAAAAAATTGCAAATACTAACCAAAGTAAATGAAAAATCAAAACTTCCAAAAATTCAATGTGGAGAAGATATGAAAACGTAATCCAAGAATACAAACAAATAATAAAAAAAAAATCCTAGTGTCTGAAACACACAAGAAAGAAAATCATAATCAAATTGAACTAGGCCAACTAAGTATAATAGATAATATAAACTCATGGAACCCTAAAAAGAACACAAACAATATATTATTCCTGAATATCAGAAGCCTTAGATCAACTTTTCTCTACCTGATCACAAACATTCTAACATTGAATGATTTGATTTAGTTAAACTAGTATGAGTTAACATCAAAGAAGATGAAATACCTCTTTTCAATAGTTTCAATAGTTTTCAAATTAGTTAGAAATTATTAAATAGTTTCAATGTTCTAAAGGCGGTGGTGTCCTTATTTTCTATAAGAATATTCCGTAACAACTGTAAATTCAAATTCAATCACTTATGAAAGTATGATCTGTATAATTAATACTAGCACTCCAACTTGAATGAGTTATTTATGCTATCTATAAACCACCCCACACGAATAAAAATTTATTCAATAATGAATAAAAAAAAAGCACAATTAAAAACTAAACAAATTCAAGTTTAATTTATATAGATGATTCCAACATAGATATTAGTAAAAAAATACTAAATAAAACTACTTCTAAATATTTACAAACCTTTTATAATTTTTGTTTTATAAACCATAGATATAAAACCACCAGCAGCGTAAATATTGGATAAATAGTGAATTGATCATAGTTTCTCTAATACTAACAAGGGAATGGTTAGGTTTGACAGGTCGAAACATCCCTTGAAATTTTAATCATCTATTCAGGACCTCAAGTAGTTATTGTATACCAAATTTTAGCTGCTCTTATGCACTGGAAGGGGATTAAACTGTTTTGAAAGATAATATTGAAATTAGATCACTGTTGTCAAAATCGAGGAATTGTTCGATCCCATAATAGATGTTAGAGCAGCTTAAATTCGCCATCAGATGAGCAATTCCACATTCTCACACGAGTACCAAAGTGCAGTACATTGTTGACGATGAAATTCTAGAACGTTTATTATTATAAACTGTTAAAATTTGTAACTGGGTCAATCAATACAGTAAAAAAGTAATGTGTAAGATTTTTTTTTCTTATCAGTAATTTTTCAACTGGAAATTCAAATAGTTTACGTAAGAAAATGTTCGAAAAAGCTATATATATACAGATATTATATGTATATGAATGTTTTTTCAATGCCATAGTGGAACATGCTAATTCATTCAATAATTTGAATATATTCGTTACACCATCATGTATAGTTGGAGTCATTTTGTGTCTAACCACATGGTGAGGTAAAATACCACCATCAAAGCACCTGAGCGATTTTCCACTCCAAGTCACAGGCTGCCACATTAGTAGCCAGTGTGTGCGAACGACACTGAACCTGCTATTATCATGAATTCAGAGAAACGTGAAGGAATGGAAACACGACGTCATGGAGGTGGCTGAGATAACATTCTGACATGATAGAGACCGGAGGGCCCTAAAGTGATTGGTACGCCAGAACAGGGCTGGTCCAGTGGAACAACGGCGGCAGGACTTCGAGCAGGTAACGTGAACAACTGTCAGTACTACGATGATTCGTCGGGAGCTCCGTGCCTTAGGGTACACGAGTCGGACTGCTCCCCACAAACCTAACATCACCCGTGTAAACGACCAACGTCGTATGGACTGGTGTAAAGAGCGACGGTCTTGGTCGATGAACAGCTGGAAGAGCATTATGTGGCACGACGAATCATGCTTCACACACTACCGATTGAATCATGCTTCACACTCAGGGGAGGGCTGCAACCTTATTGTTTAGTCCCAAAAGTGAAGTTTGGCGGTGGTGGTGTGATGGTGTGGTCGCGTTTCTACTGGTTTGGAAGTGGTCCGTTGGTTGTGGTCGAGGGGATAACGGCATCCACACAGTATCTGAACATTCTAGACAATTCCGTGCTTCCTACGTTATGGTCGCAGTTCGGTAAAAGGGCGATTTTTATTTTAGCCCTTTTACCGAAAACTGCCCTTTTATGTGGCGGATTGTGTAATCCGCCGTGTCATAAGGCCCGTGTTGTCAGCGCTTGGTTTCTGGAGAATAATGTTCAGGAGCTTCAAAAGCACGCCCAGAGCCCGGACCTCAACCCTATTAAACGTCTGTGGGATGAATTGGAGCGCCGAATTTGTGCGCGTCCGATGCGACCGCAAACAGTCATGCAACTTGTGCAGGTTTTGAAGGAGGAGTGGGCAAAAATACCGGTTGCTTGATATCAGAAACTGCTACAGAGCATGCCACGGCGTGAGGATGCTGTGCTTAAGGCAAAAAGCCACAGTACCCGCTATTAGTCTATTTTATACCATAGCGTCTTTTTCATACCACAAGTGTCCACTTTCAATTGATCAGGCTGTGTATAAACCTAACACACCAATTTAATTCTAAAAGATTCTTTTGTTCTATTGTCGTTTCGAGATTTCTTAGTTAGAAAGGAATCAGTTTGTAAAATAATCGACAACTTAGGATTAAAAATTTAAATTTACATTAAAAACACTATCGATTTCGTTTTTACTTTTTTAACCGTTTTCGAGTAAATTTAAATACATTTACAAATTATAGTTAAAATGAAGGAAACCAATCAGAAGACCTGAAATCACAATCCAATCATGAATAAATTGCTGGATCTGACCATTCAGAGTTTCAATGAAGTTGTGACCAGTTTCAATGAGGTGACATCATGAAGGTGTGGACACAATCAGCAGAACAATTCGGAGGCGTAAAAGAAACAGAGAGAGAGAGAGAGAGAGAAGAAAAGCTTATATTAGCGATATTTATGCTACAATCACTGAAATATGCTTTATCTACAACATCAATAACTAAGGATAGATTCAATTTGGTTGCTTCAAAAATCTCTTTCAATTTAGTTTTTTTAATGATTTTCTTCTTCTAGTTTGAAGAAAATGTAAAATCATTCATATTCAAAAAACAAAACCGTACTATGTTTTCATTCCTAAAAGAACAAATTTCAGAATCTGCAGCTGACGTTGCAAAGAAAGTTCAGATAAAATATATAACAAGCTGATTTTCTAAAATGTAAAACAAAAGAAGAAAGGTCACATCAAAGATGACATATCATTGTAAATGCTTCTTCCTACAATTGTATCGTAAGCAGGTTTCAGGAACAAGATGACAGAATTTTTTACTTAATTCGTTTTAAAAATTTTACGAATAATTGTAAAATTTTAACAGTTATGATAATAAAATCAACTAATGTAAAACTAAAAATGATGAATCGTTATAAATATAGCTGTAGTTGATAAACATTCATAAACATTGCAAGAAATATTTCCTGTATTTTCAATGGGTTTTCGAGAGATGTTTCTTATAAAAAAGGCGAGTGCTTTATGTTGTACGAGACTGACACAGGCATCAAAATCTGAGTAGGGTCTCTAGTTCAAATGGTTAAAAACACAAAATCAAATGAAGCAGATAGTGGCAATTTGCATATTTATGAAGGATCACAGATTGATTAGTTTCAATATAAATCATCATATTAAGAATTGATAGGAGATAGAAAGGCAACAGAACATCATATTAGACTAATGTATTTTTCGAGAAATTACATGTTCATTAAACTTTGTTATCTAATTAAATTACATAATGATCTTCAACATAAGGTAAACATCTAAATCGGATGCTTTATATTTAGAATACCTTTAATTTGAATGTTAAAAAGGATCAATTCAGTTCTCACCACATTACCTATAGTTTAATGTTGTTTCTTTTAGTGATCACATTCTCAACGACAATAACGATTTTAAGTTTGAAATATATCGGTTTATGCGTATGTTCCCCCGAAACAGAAGTTTTGAACTTCTGATTAAAGCATCTGAAGAATATAAAATCTAACTTTTATATATGAAATGTTTAAGAAATGGGTCCTTGTCGAATAATTAACGAAAGAAAGCGATAAAAAAATTGCATTGGAATCTAAGGAATGGATTTCTATCCAATTTCTAAAAGTAAGGAAATAAAAAACAAGAATCAAATGTGGAATTCAATTCCTTGGATAGCGCTCAGGCTACCACAAAAAGAATTTGACCACAAAAAAAGAAAAGAAAAAAAAATATAACAAACCCTCTAACGGGTAAAAGAAAGCAATTAAGTCACATTTTTCTTTTCTTTTTTTGTGGTCAAATTCCTTTTGTGGTAGCCTGAGCGCTATCCAAGGAATTGAATTCCACATTTGATTCTTGTTTTTTATTTTCTTACTTTTAGTTATTGAGGAGTCACAGTCTCCATCATGTATTATCAATGCCTCCCCTAGTACGCCTTTTGAGTCCTGCACTAGCTGATTAGCTCTGGCTGAGGAGAGCCTAATAAGCTCGAAACGGCCGTCCCAGAGTATCAGCTCGACTCAAAAAGGCATTCTTATGTGATCCAATTTCTAATAATTCTGAAGTATCTTAAACAATGAACATTAAATTTTTGCTAATTTATTTTTTATATTGCTAAGAATAAAACTAAATCCGGTTAAATTTAAATTGATTCAGATTTTTACGTCTATTAAAAAGACATTTTTAAAAGAGTTGATAACAAAATACACACAAGTTAACGTTACATTTAAAAAAACATACATTACGGAAAGGTTTATGGATCACTGTGGCCTCCTTTGTCAACTTCGCCACACACTGTTGTCCGCTCAATGGAAAAGTCTTCTATCCATCCCTAGCGGCTTCCTGGCCCTCAAGCAGTGGCTTCTTTCCTTCTGATTTCAATGAAAATGTTCTAAAGGACGTAGTTAATTTTTGTCATGGAAAATTCAAAAATCCCTTCTCAATTTATTTTACTTTAATCATTAATTCTATCATTGATATTATAGGAAGTGTCATTAAACAATTTATTTATTTTATGTACAATTTCTTTTTTCTTGTTTTGCACTGTTGATATCTATGATCATTGATATATATATATTTATATTTAGATTAAGTATATTTGTATTATATGAATGCAATTAAGCAATAAAATAAGATTCTTTTTATTTCTCGAGATATTTTATCATTATTTTGTCCTAAAATTATAATTTTACTACATTGTGATTGAGTTCAAAGATGTGTCTGGAAATATTGGAAGCGTTTATATTTCCAGTACATATACAGCTTTTGTTCTTTGAAAACCTTGCTTTTAACTTCTGCCCATTATTGCCTTTGTAATTACTACATTTAACTAAATAAATGCACCAGATTTTATTCTGATCTTGTATTATGGTTATTTTTGTTGGCAATGGAAAAATCGATATATTTGTTAATGAATACGAGACTGTGATATGTGTGTTTTGAAACATTTTTTTCGCCTGGTTACGAAAATGGAGGTGTATAGGATATGCGATAACTAATACGATGGATTAAGTAACTTGAGAAGGCTGCCTCTCGACAGCGAAACGTCGTTTGTATTATATTCATGTCTATAAATGATTTTTGTCTATTCAGGTGTATGGCTTATTTATTGAAATCAAGGATATGCGATAGTTATGTTTTTATTATGATTCTCTTTTTCTTTTGGATTATAAATATTGGCGATACTGGATTGAATGACTTTTTTTATCAATTTTTCAGGGTACCTATTGTCTAAAAATCTATTATAAATATTGGTGATATGTTTATTAAACAATTGAACAGTTGAACATGTATGGAAGGATTTCTATATAAACATTGTAATCAGATTCTTTTTGACTTATATTGGAATGGATGAAGTGAATGGCAATACAGCATTTGTAACTGTGGTTTTACTATACGGTTCGGTTTGAATGC
>JAFIDM010059601.1:0-27114 GCA_023159025.1 Thereuonema tuberculata | reverse complement strand
GTTTTAGTTTCCTTGATGTAATTTGTGTGTGTGTGTGTGTGTGTGTGTGTGTGTGTGTGTGTGTGTGTGTGTGTGTGTTTTTTAATAAATAAAAAATTGTTTTCCGTTACATAAGGGAGGCTTCCGGAGCGAAGCGACGGGTAGCCGACTAGTTTACCTAAAGAATAATTATTATTTTTGACTCATAACGCCGAAAGGCATTTAAAACTCACCTTTGTATAATCTAAATACTGCGCTAACTTGTGAATGAAGCTTCTACGGCAAAAATGGTTTTGAGTTTCAAAATCAGCGTAAAAAACCGAGTAAGTATGCCAAATTTCATTAAAATCAGTGGTAACAAAATTATTTGGTTTTGAACGTTTTGTTTTGTTCGAATTTGAGGTACCCTTGATTCAATGGTACCATTGAGAACCTTGGATCTATCTTAATAGCTGAATTATATCGAGTTACAGACAGACAGACGGACTTAGCAAATTATATAAGTTGATGTGGGCTAAATCAGATTAGATTTGATTATTTGTAGACACATGAGTTATTGTAGGGCTAAAATTTAAATGTGAAGCATGTGGGATTTCTATTTTCTTGTTTTTAATTTTCAAAATATTCTGTAATTAGTTAAATTATAATTCAAAAACAGTCAATTTTTGAAGGTTGTCGAGGTATTATTCAATATTTTCAACTTAAAAAGAACTTGACGAACACCTAAAATGATAAAAAAATTCATAAAATAATGATTTGTGTTTAAAATAATGATTAGTGCAAAAGGCCCACTTTAAAAAAAAAATGTTTTTTTAAAAGTTGTTTGAGATTATTATTTTTTTACTTGCTATCAAATAATCATAATAAAAAACCTTTTCATTAAAGGCTATTAATTCTAAATATTATGCAGATTCATTTGATGCTGTTCGTTTCCAAAAATAAATTTGTTTTGAAGGATTTTTTTATAGAAAGAAATTTTTGTTAATTCTAGTAAAATCCATTTCTAAAAACAAATGCTGTTTGTTCATAAATATTCACGAACTTCTAATATGAAGTTTTCAGTGTCAAAGTCCCCATTCTCTGAAGTAGTTTAATTTTAATCATGTTTTTCAACACTTCTCAAAGCGGAAGTAAACAGAGATGACCTTCTGGCCGCAACGAAAATCGCGTCTCGTGTGAAAAACTCCATAGAAATCTACAGAACGACGGGCGACCAGTCTAGCCGCGTGAAAAATCGCGTGATGTCGCGGCCAAAAGCGACCAACTGTAAAGGGCTACACTGAAATCTATACAGGGTGTACCTGAAATGTACTGCCAAACTTAAAGGTTGTATTCAATCATGCAAAACAACGAAGATATGTTCAAGATATGAGCGATGCAACAATACAGAGGTGTTGACCGTATAGTCGCTCAGTTTCACAGAAAGTGCTCGAAATAATGTCCTCCACCGGCCGCAATGCACGCAACAACGTCATTCTATTGACTGCCGAGCAGGGTCGAAAATGCCAGGTGCATGTCGAATTGTGTTGCACCCATCCACTTATACGAAAACCCTTTGCTTCGGAATAGACAAGAGCTTCTTTGACTGTTACAGGGTCTTCGCATTCTACAATGCTAGCTATTTCAGCTGTTTCCCTTTCTGTTGATTCTTTTTGGGTTTTTTCGTCATTAGTCTGAACTTCTCTTCGTTCATTCGATTCAGATTGTTCTTCTGACGGATCAGGGACCATCACATATTGTTTTCTTGGTTTTCTTGGTTTTCCAGTTCGAATTTTTCTTGGCCGACCTTGTCCTTTCTTCATTTTCTGAATATTTTTCATAGAAACATCTACTGGATCCATTTCCTTTTCAGCTTCGTTAGGAGAGGGTAACATTTTGTCTAAAAAATTATCCTCCTTATTGGTTGTGTTTGTCCGGTTGCACAAAACTTCGTCATCAATGATATCTTCCATTTCTCTTTTTGGTTGGAAGTCATGAATGAATTTGACGTCTCCTCTTCGATAGATCTTTCTTTATTTTGGATCCCTAATTCTGTAGGCTTTTGATTCTGGCGAATAACCAATGAAAACACATTGCTTTGACCTTGACTTGAACTTTCCTTTGTTGGGTGTTTTGTCAAGTATGAACGCTTTTGTTCCAAAAATACGGAAATATTTTACTATTGGTTTCTTTCCTGTCCATAAATTTTAAACTTCGTGAAAGACATCTGTTTCTAATATGGGTTGCAATAAGTATTGCTTCTGCCCAAAAGGTTGTGGTAATCCCGCCTGGATTAACATACATCTGGCCATTTCGCTTAGAGTTCGATTTTCCCTTTACGCTACTCCATTTCGTTGAGGTGTATATTCTACTGTTAACTGACGTTTAATTCCAATCTCATGTAAGAATTTACTAAACTTTCCGCTGAGAAATTCTGTTCCATTGTCCGATCTTATGCATTTAAATTTCCTTCTCAGTTTGATTTTCAACTGAAGCCTTATGCTGCTTAAAAACATCTAATATCTCACTTCTTTTCGTCAGGAAGTAAACATCCCACCATCGTGTCTTGTCATCAATAAACGTAACAAAATATTTGGCGCCTCCATGGGATTGAGTTGGCATTGGACCACAAATATCTGTATGGATCATTTCTTGTTCACACCTGTTTTCGCTTGCTTTTGGAAAAGGTGTTTCCCTTTGATACATACTTCACATGGATATAGTTTTTCCTTTATATTAAATTTTGGTCCGTACACTTTATTCCGGAGCATTAATTATGTTAAGTTCCTTTCATTTAAATGCCCAAACCTTTCGTACCATTCTTGAATTGAATTACATTCCTCGTTTGCAATTCTAGCCTTTTCTAACATTTCATTAACAAAATAAAGACCTTCTTTCCTTCTGGCAGACATTATTTTCCTTTTATCCTAAGCATTTCCTGAGTAGGTAATATTTCTTGAGTTTCTATAGCTATTCTAAAGGAGTCATATATATCAGGGATGCTGTATAGCAGTAATATTGTATCTAGTTCATCTATCAGCTTCAAATTAACTACTTCAAGCTTATCTACGATGTGGAAGAAATTATTCAAATGATCACTCATATTTTCGCCTTCTTGCATTTTGAGCAACATTAATTTCTTTAGTAGCATCGCCTTTCGAGCGGATCCTTGCGATTGATAGATCTGCAGCTTTCTCCAAATCTGATGTGATGTGAAACATCGTTTGATTTGTTTTAGTTCCCTTTCATTTAGTTTTAAGCCCATTGCACATGGATCCGAAAATCGGACGGTCGGATCCACGAATCGGACATATTCTCTTTCACATGGCCACGAAACTCCCTCCGACGTCATCTATACGACATGTAACATTCAAATCGTTCGTATAGGCGACGTTTCGTGGCTATGTTAATGAAAATATTTCCGATTCGTGGATCCGACAGTCCGATTTTCGGATCCATGTGCAATGCGCTTTAGAATTAAATCTGCTTTCGGTTTTTTATCAGCTATATCCCAGTCTTCGATGGCTCTCTGAGATTTAGAATCTCCTTCTAAAAGTTTCGGCTTAGTTCTAGTACCATTTAGATACGCCCACAAATCATTTTTAATGAGTAAAGCTTGTACTTTTATTTTCCAAATATCGAAATTGTCTTTTGTTAGCGGTTCTACAATTCTATGCATCATTTCCATTTGCATTTTCGCGATCCGTCAAATCCGAGTTAGGCTTACGGGCTTAAGACTTTTATTCAAACAAATGAAATATATTTCTAGTAATTTCCTTCTAGAAAATTCAGGGTGTAGTGGAAGCGTACTGGACCCATAATCTGCTGGTTTTATGTGTTTAAAGAATAACAAGTCAGCAAGTCAAGTCAATTTGTATATATATTTGAGCCTTAGTTCTACTTACATTCGGTTGTCTGGCGACATCTTGGTTTTACACAACATCGAAAGTCATGCTGGCCTCCGGTTCCTGTTTATACAAAACAATATGGCAATTTGTCTTCCCAACAATTTTGCAAATTACTGACATGTTTCTTGGGCACAATAGCCAAGTGGTAAAGCTCTTGACTGCGGAGGCCGGGGATTTGTCCACGCTGAATTCTCCTCCAGATGGGTCCTGTGGTCCACTCCTCGGTTGAATGGGCACCGGGTTTCTTTCCCGAAGTAAGAAATGTGGCGGGCGAGAATTTGCTGTTCACTTGACCTCATCTCAGTCCCGGGTCATTGAAATATTGGGAGCCTTCCTAGTACTTTTATCTACTCCTATATACACTCACTTCCAAACGTTTAGCACGGAGAGGAAAAATGTTTATTTTCCGTAAGAGATCTGAATTAAAGAAGCTGAAATTTGCTGCAAAGGTAGAAGGAAGTATGCAAATTATATAGGTAACAGCCAATCACGGTTTCCCGTCGAGAAATATGCAAAACAGGCAGTTGTATAAAAAGCCGGCATTGTGAAGTGTTACAGGAGTTGCATGTAATTGCTGATGAAAGGTCTTTAGAACGTTCGTACGATTTGTTTTCAAGCTAGACGTGTTTCTATAGCTTCCAGAAGACGAATGGAAGATTCTGAGCGCTGGCGGGCTGTCGGACGCATTGAAGCAGGACAGTCTATAACAGATGTTGCTCGTTTCTTCGGCGTTCATCATTCCGATTATGGAAACAATTCCAAACCAGCCAAACAGTTGTCCGAAGACCTCTAGCCGGTCGTCCAAGGGTTACGACCCCCGCGGAAGATCGATATATTGCTGTTGTAGCCATGCGGAATCAAAGATCGACCTCCACACGTGTGACATCTATGGTTGTAGCGGCCATTGGTAAGACGATATCTGCCACTAAGCGTTCGTCAAAGGACACACATGAATGGTCTGTACGCCCGGGTACCACAAGTTTATCCGTCCAATCCAGAGGGCCACGATTACAGTGGTACCGCCAGCATATGAATTGGACTACGTCTGTTGGGGTAACGTTATGTTCACAGATGAGTCCAGATTTGCCCTACAACCCGATGATAAGCGTGTAAGGAATTGGAGGGAACAAGGCACACGCCCCAAAACATCACCGAACATCACGCATTCCGCGGTGGAAGCATCATTGTCTGGGCAGGGATTTCATTGGGATATCGCACCGACCTGCACATCTACAGGTGAGCTTCTGTGACGGCAACGAGATGAAGTCCTAACCCCATTGGGAAACTGTACGCTGCAGCAGTTGGTCCTTCTTTCGTTTTAATGGACGATAATGCGCGTCCCCATAGAGCTGCCATCGTGACGACTTTCTGGAGAGTGAGGGGATTGCGCGTATGGAGTGGCCAGCTTACTCGCCGGACCTTATTCCAATTGAAAATCTTTGGGATGCCCTCGGCCGTATTATATGTCGACGTTTCCCACCTCCAGCCACTCTCAGAGCTTTAGAAACTGCCCTAAAGAAGGAATAGCGATTACTGGACTCTGCGGTGGTTGATCACCTCGTAACAAGCATGATCACACGCTGTAAACTTTGTATGCAGGTGAGGGGTGCTCACATACCCTATTAATGTCGGTTTTTATTGTTTGTTTCGAATTTAAACATCATTTTGTTAATGACGCAAATCTGACGTCATCTTATAATTTATAAAAATTCAATATTTTGTTTATTTCTGTATGTAATTCTTTGTTTTGTTTCATGAATAAACATAGAGTTACTTACTTGCAGCATTTCATGTCAATCAAAGCAGTACTTGTCCATTTTTTCGCCTTTTACCGCTCCGTGCTTAACTTTTGGAAGTGAGTGTATATAGCATGAATAGCTATACGTATAAATACAAACGGATGTATTGACTTATCTGACAATCTGCAATTTCTTTTGGAGAGAAATTTCCTATTTATCCTTGGAATGAACATGTAGTCTTTAAATTGGGTCAATCCATATGAAATCAACCAATAGGAAAATAATTTGTAGCTGACATATTTCATTTTATTTTTGATAGTACATTTTCTGTTTATATATACATCTGGGAGTATAAATCGATTTTTTTTAAATTTTATTATTACTACTTTGGCTTTTAGTGGGCATTTTGTTTATGAGGATTGACTGTTTTTGGCGTTTTCAGAGGTTAGCGATAAGTTAAATAACGTTTTTGTTTATTAAGATATCAACTTGAATGAAACCATCTACAAATCATGTTAAGACCAAAAATTCTTAAGTTGTAAGGAAATAACCTAAAACTTAACTAGAAAAATGTGTTTTCGATTAGATTTAATTGAAGAATTTAGGGAATATTTTTCAAAGAAGGGATTAAAACACAACTTCAATGTTTTTTTCCCCTTAGACATAGAGGACAAGACTTAAAAAAAATTTGATACCTTTAAAATGCCATCTTTAGGTTTTACAGGCCTTCAAATATCGCAATTTGTCCAAAATTGTCGATTTTCAAAAAATACCCTTCTAGTACCTGATAATAAACACATGAAATTTCATCATTGTGTTTTAATCAGAAGTATTTTTTTTTAATTAAAGAAAAAAGAAAAAATACACAGTATGACATACATTGACGCAGACTCCTAAAGTGTTAATACAATTAAAAAAAAATACCTAATAAACTAACCTATTCTAGGCCTATATGTACAAAATGTGTAAACTGTAAATGAAGAGTACCCATGAATATGTTTAAATAATAATACACACACACAGAGATAAAATATTAAAAAACCATTAAAATAACTGAAAAACAGAACATATGCCTACTTACAGTTTACGGTATATTCAATCCTTTTTCTGCATTGAAACCTTAAAAAAATACTGCAATTTTTAAACTCTTGTATTTGATAAACTATACTTGTTTTGGGCATGATCACGTCATTTTATTTACTTTACTTGAGTTGTCGAAAGGTCATCAGTGTATTGAGCAGTTGAGAAATTTCTTGACATAATTTTTCATTTATGTTGTAGCCCTGGCCCGTCATGGTTGTAAACTCCAATGGTGATAGTTTCCTCTAAACATTTGTCACTGGTATCCACACTCTGTCAGAGCTTGAAATTTTAAATGATGTTTGAGGCCCCTGTGGATAAAAATGAATCGTCAAGTCACCGTTTTCCATACTCACATTTTTAACTTCACCAATCCACCAGTTCTGATCATAAACACATATCAAAATGTCATTTTTGTTGAAAACCCAGTTTCTAAATATAGTAGAACAGAAACAGTACGTTCACTGTAAGTTTCACTTTTTGAGTGAAGGTAACACTGTATCACACTGGGATTTTGTGGTACAAACTTGTGATATGTTCTTGTTTCTGGTACCTTTTTACAATGTTTGGCTCAGCTTTGCCTTATTTGTTTCAACTTCTTGTAAAGATAATAAAATGTAGGAAATCCCTGTTATTTCTTCAGAACAAAGCTTAAACATTTCTTCAGCTGAAGTTATCTGGTCTGAATAAGGTCTTTGCAAACTATACATAGAGATAGCCCTTTTTGTGATCCCTCCAATACCATCTTAGGCATTCTTCCCATGGGAAGTGGCAAAAAAATGCCACTCTGCTTCAAGACCAAAGTCTTTAGAGTGGTTGCAAATGTTCACAAAGTTTTTTTTGTTGTTATTCTGGCTGCCAGCTCCATCACTAAAATAAACAATTTTTCTTTTACTAAAGGAGCATTTTTTTTTATATCTTGAGTCAAATGTTTTTGAAAGCAGTGCACAGTCGCGGTACTATGGTCCAAACAGTCACTTATAACACAAAGGCTTATGTGGCTCATTTCACCATCATGCAGATAATAACAAACAAAAGGGTGCAAGGTAACTTGAGGGTTACTCCAATGGTAGCTCTGGATTTCATTTACAGTTTACACATTTTGTACATAGGCCTAGAATAGGTTAGTTTATTAGGTGTGTTTTTTTAAGTGTTTTAACACTTTAGGAGTCTGCGTCAATGTGCATCATACTGTGTGTTTTTGCTTTTTTTTCTTTAATTAAAAAAAATACTTCTGATTAAAACACAATGATGAAATTTCATGTGTTGATTTGCAGATACTATAGAAGGGTATTTTTTGAAAATTTCAGATTTTTTGATTCAGTCCCTTTTGAGTTATGCCTGTTTGAAAATCGACAATTTTGGACAAATTGCGATATTTGAAGGCCTGTAAAACCTAATGGTGGCATTTAAAAGGTATCAATTTTTTTTAAGTCTTGTCCTCTATTATATTTTTAAGGGGAAAAAACATTAAAGTTGTGTTTTAATCCCCTCTTTGAAAAAAAATTCCCTAAATTCTTCAATTTATTCTAATCGAAAACACATTTTTCTAGTTAAGTTTTAGGTTATTTCCTTGCAACTTAACACATTTTTGGTCATAACATGATTTGTAGATGGTTTCATTTAGAATAAGATGGTTTTTATTTATAGTTGATATCTTAATAAATAGGCCGTTTTTGGCGTTTTCAGAGCTTAGCGATATAAAACTTATCGCTACCCTCATAAACAAAATGGCCGCTAAAAGCCAAAGTAGTAATAATAATTTTTTAAAAAAAAATCGTTTTATACTCCCAGATGTATATATAAACAGAAAATGTACTATCAAAAATAAAATAAAATATATCACTAGGGTTCCGTAGACTTGAACCAATCTACGGATTGACCTACCTTGGTAGGGTACGGTATTGTGGGAGTAAGGATTTGAATTGCATATGTATTCGTGATCTTTGACCCCTGATAGGCGTTCATCACAAGGTCGCGGGGTCACCTGTTCAGCTAGGGAGAATGCAATATGTATTTTCATTTGGAAAATGCACGATAACATTATGGGAATGTCATGAAATTTAAATTTAAAATGATGTGAAAATGACGCAATCTCCATTTTTTAAATGGAAAGAGAAAATTATCAACTTCTTTTGCTGAAACTGAAACTATTGCTGTTTTATATATAACTGTTCCATACCTCCTTTGTAGGTCTTTTCTCCTACAATATGTATTGTGATAAAAGATCTACAACATCTCTAAATTAAATGTAATAATTTACATTTATTATAAAAAAGCAAATTTTCAAGGGAATGTCATTTCCTCTTTCTCAAGCCTATTTACAATGAGTTAGCAAAATTCTTTTGAACAATCAAATTATTACATGCTGTTATATGTCTTACATACACATTTTGTTAATAATAAATAATAATATCACAACTTTCTATTATTACCAATTTCTTAAAAAACTTTCTATTTGTTAATTATTGTTCTCTTTTGACGGCGTCATTGCGAGTAAATTCCAAGTCATGGAATCGTTGGTTGATCACTGTTGGAATTGTAATTCCGTCTATAAAATCATTTGTCCTGGATGTGAAATAGCCAAATACTGCTCAAAGAAATGCCAAAGACAAGATGTATTCAGACATAAGGTGAGTTATTGGATTTACTAATATATTATTGAAGCTGTCAATATATTATTTTCATTTGCTTTCTATTACAGTTTCACTACGTCCTTGAAATTATTAAGATCACTGACAGTCAGTCATTATCCTTTTATTAATTCGGTTGTTGCAAATTTGTAATTTACGTTACTATAAAGGAAACATATCAACGAAATATTCGATTTATCGTAGTAAAAGTTCCAATTAGAAATAGTTGCAAATATGGATTATAAAATTTAGATCTGACATCCTATTACGAATTACGTAAATAAATATGGCAACGATATGGTATTGAAGATTATTTTAGTAACATTACTACATGCAAGGATTTGTAAAAATAGGCGTAAATACCTATTGTGCGTTTAAAACTGCATAGGATTTTATACATTTTCTTATAGATTTCAACTTGGTAAAAACGAAAAAAATACCAAAAAAATTCCATCTCGTCATTTTTTTTTGTTACACTCAAGTTTTTGTTTGTATTTAGCATAAAATTCCTAGTAAACTAAACATTTAGTATACTTTTTTTTATTTAAAAAATTGCCTTAAAACTAAGACTTCTCACATTAATTCTATCAATTATAGCTGGACTTGGCAATAAATAAAAAAAAAATGATGGTTTTGTTAATGGTTGAAGAGAGTAGTGGTAAGGGAAGGTGGGTAAAGTAGTTTCAGCTTTAGGAGGAAGGTCGCACGACCGTGTCGGAATAAATATAAACAACGTGCTGTTGAATTAGATCGTGTTTTAACAAGCTAAATAAGTCCAATATCTCGCTGGCCATCTAACACCACACTCAGTTTACATCCAGCATTCGAACGCTACTGTGCTTGTGTTTTTATTTCTGGAATATGGCTCCCAGAGGTTGTGTAATTTCTCCTGACAGCTTCTGTTATGTTTATGGTGAATACACAATGAAAAGTCAATAAAGAAACATGAGTGAGTTTGTGAAGAAAGTTTATGTTGCGTATTTCAAATTGAAACTTGGAGATCAAGACAAAGCATGGGCTCCGCATAAGGTGTACAGATGATGCGAAGAAGATCTTCGTTTGTGGTTTAAGGGTAAGAAAAACTCTTTTCCTTTTGGCATTCCTGTGATATGGCGTGAACAGAAAAATCACACAACCGACTGCTATTCTGTTTGGTAGATGTGAAAGGATTTAATACAAAAAATAAAAAGAAAATATCTTATCCTAACCTTGACTCAGCTATTCGTCCAGTGTCCCATGGTTCTGAAATACCAGTTCCACAGATACAGTTTAACCCCAGATAAGAAAAACGTCATCAATACGACCTTGGCCCCACCAGAAAAAGTGTTATTATCACCTCTTCATGGTAATAACATGGGCCTCATGTTATTACTATTAAATTGGGGCTCATAAAGCAGTTTGTCAAATCACTGCCAAGAGATGGGGACTGTTTCAGATATTGTATTCCAAGTTCCCGAAACTGTCTGAAGCGAGGTTAAAAGAGGGAGTTTTCGCTTGCCCCGACATAAGAAAACTTTTATCTGATCCCCTCTTTTTGGAAACAATGGAAGAAAAGGAAAAAGAAGGGTGGGACTTTTAAGAATGTAGTGCATAAGTTTTGGGGGAATACTAAGGACCCTGACTACAACACCATTGTACAACGCATGCTGGCAGCGTATGAAGCTCAAGGATGCAAGATGAGCTTAAAAGTTCATTTCTTACACTCCCATATTGACTATTTTCCCGAAAACTTGGGAGACTACAGTGAAGAACAATGATATCGAGAGACGTTACCAAGGAAAATTGAATGTCAATATGTTAGGTGACTACTTTTGGATGCTGAATCGAAAAACCAGAGAAGGAAATCGGAAACGAGTTCAGAGAAGCATCAAAGAGAAGAAGAAAAGGTTTCATAAGAAAAAAAAAAGAGTAGACCTAAAATTATGTATAAATATCAGAAACAATTTTTTGATTAGTTGTAAGAAAATATAATATATTTAGTTCATTGTAATAAATAAGTATTTTTATCAAAAATGTGTTTTTATTTTGCAAAAAACCTATATGTGATGGGATGTTATGGAAGTCATTTTTAGAATCTGCGACCTTTAAAACATATATTCAGTAAAAATATCCCATGCAGCTGGAATTTTTTTCTTTTTTGCAGACCTGTGTTATCGAAAGACAAATAAGACTTAGATTTATAATAAGTAGGTTATATTATTACAAAAAATAGTATTTATATTTTATTGTTTTCATTCAATTATTTGTTACATCTAATTGGCATTATAAATTACGATCACATCTAATAATCAAAAATTCAAAAGAAACTTGTTGCAAAAATTAAAAAAAAATTTTAAAATGGGTAGCATATTTGGTAATTTCCTATTTTATGTTCGTAAAATCATTAGTTTCGCCTGATATTGTTAACTTAATTATAAGCGTAATCTCGTTAATGCCAGGCACATAATGTGAAACGAACAATTAACTAGTAAATTAACTAGTTGGGTTTCCCCAGCAAAGACAACTTGGAGGTCATGGTCCAAAACACATGTTGCCAAACAGAATTTGGAAAGCAAGATGGCGGGATTTGTAGCTGATAATCCACTATTAAATTTTTGTAGCAAAAAAAAAAAAAAAAAAAAAAAAAAAAAAAAAAACAGGAAATGTCAATAGTCGGTTGAAATGCAAGTAAAAAATATAATTTTTTATGGGACTCATACACTACAGAATATCATTTGGGTAGCTTGCTCAATCATAACACCCATAGATATTGAATACTTGTTTTTAAAATACAGGGTTATTCTAAATGATGGACCCAATTTCATTGTTGTGTATTTAATGAAGTATGAATTGGACAGGAAAAATTGATATACTAATAGAAAGAGGAAATTTCAAAGTTTTCTTAACACAGATTATAAATGTTCAATGTGTCCTCCTTTTGCTGCACAGCAAACATCTAAGCGGTAGCCAAACTCGTCCCACACGCGAAAAGCATGTCTTCTTTACTGAGTTCACCGCGGCAGTAACCAACGGCTTATGTTTTTCCTAGTTGGTGGTTCAGTGCCTAATTGGAGACGGAACGCCCGCTGCATTGTAATTGCCGACTCGCTTTTTGCAAACTCAAGAACGCAGAAAATCTTAAGCTGCATAGTAGCTATCTTACTCAAACTGACACCGACACAAAATGGCTGCCTATTGACGCGAGTACCCTAGCGGCCGTTTACGCAACTATGACCGCCCAAGCGGTGGGAAAACAAAACTTTAAAACTTCCTCTTTCTATTAGTATATTAATTTTTCATGTCCAATTTATACTTCATTAAATACAAAACAATGAAATTGGGTCCATCATTTAGAATAACCTTATATACAACCGTTTCAATATTTTCTACAATATTTTGAAAAGGTTCTTGGAATTTATTGGTTCTATTCAATTCAAAGACAAGATTCCTCTCTCTGATTCGCCGTTTGGAAAAACCCACATTAACCCACAAAACTTCACATATTATTGTTAAGGCATAATAACGGCATATGTTTTGAGTGAAGAAAATGTCCCTATGGCTATTATCAATTTATTTCAAGCTGAAACAAGTGAACTACAGTTGTATTTTAATAAAAGATATTTAAGGAAACCATTATAAAAATTGAAAGGGAAGACATAACAGTAAGTGAAGTTTCAATATGAAAGAGATTTTATGCTGAAGTGATCAGGTGCTTAGAAACATTGTCGTACAAATTTTTTAAAGCATTTACTTCTTGATACAAAAAGTTCTTATTTTTAAGTTAATGGAGGGAGAAAGAAGAAATGATGGGAAGATGGAGGACAGTGTACAAAGATTTAGTTCAGGCTGAATCAAATTTAAAAGTGATTGTTTAATCTGGTCACCCTATAGATTAAGTGATTTAATTATTTTTTACAACTGTTATTTAATATTATTTTAATGTAAACAAACTCTTTGAAGGAAGCAAATTGATTTAGAATTTTAAACAAAATTTCTAATTTAATATTAAACTTAATGTTCACCCTTCATTGGACTGCTACATATTATTAAGAAATTACTTATAGACCTTATACTTATTGTCTCCTTCAGTTCCATTCAGCAATTCTTAATGTTCCTATAATAACGTCTCTCAGTAATAATAATAATAATAATAATAATAACACTTTTGCCGTCCCCACACTAACATATTCGTTCGGCATAATTTCATGGACAAACACTCAACTCGAAGCACTACAACGCACAACACGCACTACATTCACGAAACACAACATGCACCACCCCAAGTCCGCTACGGAAAGGATGACTCTTCCCCGCAAGGAGGGAGGCCGAGGACTCATCAATCTCATCACCCTACACGAAAAACAAGTACACACACTTAGGGAACACTTCCACCAAAGAGCACAACACTCCTCACTCCACTCAGCCATTGCCAAGGCTGACACACACTTCACACCCCTGGACCTCGCAAACCCTTCTCTAACATTCACCACTCCCGACACCCACACACAGCAGCTGCGTGAATCATGGGCTCGTAAGGAACTCCATGGCAGATATCGCCACGAACTCCGCCAACCTCATGTCGACATGGAAGCGTCGAACAGATGGCTGATGAGTGGTGAGCTGTTTGTGGAGACTGAAGGGTTCATGATCGCGATACAGGACCAAGTCATTCCCACACTCAACTACAAGAAACACATTCTACACGACGCAAACACACATGACGACAGATGCAGGAAATGCCACACTACACATGAGACGATCGACCACTTAATATCTGGCTGTCCCCTTCTGTCCCAAACAGACTACCTCCACCGACACAATCAGGTAGCGTCGATCGTTCATCAACAGCTAGCACACAAACATTCACTTATTAAGAACACGGTCCTATACTACAAGTACACACCACAAAGCGTACTAGAGTCACCCTCACATAAGCTGTACTGGGACCGTCCCATTCACACAGACAAAACCATACATCACAACAGACCTGACATTACACTTGTTGATAAGGTCAACAAACAGACCTATCTCATTGATATTGCAGTTCTTATCAGCAAGAACATGCAGAAAACTCACGCTGACAAGATAATACACAGACCTAGCACACGAGCTCCAGAAGCAGTGGAGGCAGGACCGAGTACGTGTTGTACCCATCATCCTGTCCGCTACTGGTCTGGTGCCTCACACATTGCATCACAGCCTCAGCACACTAGGACTTCATAAAAACACTTAAGCACAACTCCAAAAGGATGTGATACTCAACACAACACACATAGTTAGGAAATTTATGGACACAAGCACACGTCCCTAACTATTCTTCCAAAATTTTTTTTTTTTTTTTTTTTTTAATACACTTGGCAATATGTGCTTTGGTCCTTGACCCGCCATATTGTCTTAGCTGGGGTAACCCATGGTTTGAAACTTTTTCAGTATAATAATAATAATGATGATGATGAAGTAAATATAAATGACATTTGAGGGTAAGTTTCATGCATTATTTCCTTCATGTAATAGTTAGGTCAGGCCCAAATTTCGTCCCCTAATCACTTTTCGAACCTGGAGACCGTATTAAATGACATAAGAGCTCCAGAATTTGACATTGCCTTCGTTAATTAACTATGTAAATTTAGCAAAACTCAGAAGTTTAAGTTTATTTGAAAAAACAAAAAATCTTACTATTATTTAATTTTAAAATGAGCATTTAGACTTCCAAGCAAGTATCACAAATAAATTTCAGTCGATTTCGGCGTCGGAGCATGTTTTAAGAAACCGTGTGAAAACTTTTGTGCAGCGGATCCATTTTTGCCATCTATATCAGCGGAATATTTTTTTCTCACAGATTGGACATTCAGCTTCATCATCCTCACTGTTGCTGTAATCATTTGAGTCGTCATACTGAATGTGGTCACTGTAGCTGATCGTTTCTGCTTTGGTTTCTCTGGAGGATGGTTTCACGTCCTTTTGTTTCGGAAACACAAGCAGTTTCTAAGGCGGAGCCGATTTCTTTGCAGAGGCCTTTTAATTTTTTTTTTCTGGGGAGAGCTTGTGACGATGGTTGTTCAGCCTCTTCGATGCAGATGTTGATGGCTGCATCACTGGAACTTGTCTGATGTCTTTAGGACTGACTGTAGGCTGGTGGTCCTCGAACTGTTCGTTGACGGATGGTCAGCAGGACAGATAAACTTTATGGGTCCCCTTATTGCTTCCTGATGATTGGTTAGAGACTGAGAGTCCCCCTAAAAATCGTCAGCACCAAAATCATTAGAATTGAAAGGAATGATTCCTGCTATCCGAAATCCAACAGTTTCCATGACTAAAGCATGCTCATTCGCTTCACTGAAAAGCCTATCTAATTACAGATTGCTAACTAAGCGACCAGCATAGTTATTCAACTAATTTTCAATGGATTTAGCATAAAAACACTTGAAAGGAAACCCCATCTGAAAAAAAACTGTAAACGAAATGTGTGATTTCTTAATTTCGTCCTCTGGGCTAAATTAGGAACAACCCTCGAACTAACATGGCGGCTCCAACCTTATCAGTGAACCTGACAGCACACTACTGACACACCCTTCTATTCTGACAACGTATTCTGCAAGACAACATGCAGAGAATACAAAATTAACGCTTACACTAGACGTAAAGGACTACTAATAATGGCATTGCAAGAACTCATCATACCGAGAAAACGAAAAATCTTCATAAAACCAGAACAGAAGCTTTCTGGATCACTAAACTTTCACAACTGCCTCTGTTTGCATTCCCCTATATATACCTGCTGGCTTCAATAGCTATCCTAGCGGTAGGACCGAGAAACTGAAGGGGACGAAATTCGGGTCCCTACCTTAATGGGAAAATACAATAATGAAAGAAGCAACATGTAACACCATACTAATTTTTATTTTTTTCAACCTTATTTATAAAATAGGACATTAACTATACTAAATATCCGTATATCGATTTTAATGGAACTTTGCCTTGATTCAATAAATGTAGATTGTTTTCAGTTGTGTATGTGCATGTCTGGGCGGTGGTAGTTGGAGGAACTGTTATTGATAATCTCGCAGGCGCGATAACTCTCAAAGTAGATAGTCGATCTACTTCATAGACTTCGTAGATTACTGTTATTATCTAGATCTGATTCGATTTTAATAAAATATAGAACCATTTTGCATGCCCTTAATATAAGGGCCAAAACAGTGATACAAAAAGAACTGATGATAAATGATCTATAGTCCTCCAAATGGAACGTCGACCCTGGACACCAGATGGCGCAATAGTAGAATTTGTTTGTTAGAAAAGTCAGTGTTTATTGCGGGAAAGTGAACATTTAGGGGAAGTTTGAAGTTTACTGATAAGACGATATTCCTTTTATTGAAGTATTCTGATTTCTTATGAAATATACTTGTAATTTTAAAAATTTATTTATTTTCATTCATTTTATTCAATATAGGATGTAATTATTAAAAAAAATAATGGTGGCTAAAAATAAAAATATAACTGTGGTATATTACCAATTGTTTGTTTCCTTTTGAATAGGAATTTAATTGAGACATATATTTTTCATTAGTATTGCTATTTTAATAAATTACATTAGAAATTCAAAAATTGTATTTTATTTCTGAGAAAGTATTATCACTTAGATTAAGTTATTAAAGGATTCTAATGTGAAATTCATAACACATTGATATTTGAGAATTACTGTTAAATAAATTATTATTTATTTTTTGTTAGGTGAAAATGCACTAATTTTATTTAGAAAATAATAGGTGACAGTATTGGAAGCTCTTTCAGTATTAATTTTTGGCCTTGAAAAGGGCCTTTTTTTTGATGTGTAGAATTTTATATAGCTTATATCTGATAAGATATAATTTTTATGATTCACGCAGCAGTTTTTAAGAATAATCTGAAATTACGTTCATTTCATGGACGCTTCGCTTCTCGACGAATAGCTTTCACTGATGTTAATCCAATTCCTGTCGCAGCTGATATACGCTGATTAACTTTCTCAAAAGAAATTAAATGCTCGTTTTGCTGATTTCTCCTTTTCGAAATAAGAAGCGACGTTAGCAATAACTTGCTTTGTTTGGCTTGTAACAGCGATCCCTTGACCGAGAGACGCCATTTTCAATTGTCTCTCTCGACACACTTCAGTCCTGGAATAATTAATACATCATGTGTATTGTTCAAGGTCAGGGTCGACATTTCGCTGGGCGGAGTGTAATCAACATCTGGGGGCACGGCAGTGCCCCCGCCAAGACGAGCCGAAGGCAGGAAGGGCACTACGTACCTTTTCTGGAAGTGTTTCGTCGAAACCTCATAGCTTCGGCCTGGCTAATATTAGAAAGCTCAAATTTTCAGGATAAGATGCAGTTAGCAGACTAATGAAATACGCTACATTTCATTTATCTAGCTTTTATACTTTGGATTTTATTAAGATCTAAAATACGTCGATTTCGTCCATGATTCACTGACTGACTGACTGACTCATGATCATCAAAACCTCTAGGATACTTCCTGAAGTCCCAGAAAGTTGAAATTTGATATGCAGGCTAGGTTCAGCACACAAACAACAAAAATATTAAGAAATCTGTAACTTTCACCCTCCAACACCTCATAAAGAGGGTTCCGGTTCTTTATTATATAACAATTTCTGATCCCACCCAAAACATTTCCTGTAAAATAAGTTGCCAAGACTCAAATGCTCATAACGCTTTCAGTGTTAAAAAGATATGAGATCTCATGTAGAGCCAAGCCCCTAGCTCTACAAGGCCTAACTCTACAAGCCCTAACTCTAAAAACCCTATATCTTGGTCAAAAAGTATGGCTTGGCCGTTTCATGGAACTATTTCATCCCACCCAATACATTTCATGTAAAATATGTTGCCAAGATGCTCATAACGCTTTCACTGTTAAAAAGTTATCCGATCTCATATAGAGCCAAGCCTCTCTCACTCTACAAGGCCTAACTCTAAAAACCCTACTATCTTGGTCAAAAAGTATGCCTTGGCGTACTCCATATCCTTTACATAACTCCATGGGATTGTCTGTGAAACAGCCACGAAACGGTCAAGCCATACTTTTTGACCAAGATATAGGGTTTTTAGAGTTAGGGCTTGTAGAGTTAGGCCTTGTTGAGCTAGGGGCTTGGCTCTACATGAGATCTCATAACTTTTTAACACTGAAAGCGTTATGAGCATATGAGTCTTGGCAACTTATTTTACATGAAATGTTTAGGTTGGAATCATAGTTTTACAATACAAATCAAACATACTTCCATATTCGGAATTAAACATTATATAAAACTTCAGATTTTAGACTTTAGTATAATCGTATACATACGGTTAGATTTTCCTATTCATTGATTCAACTTAAAATTCAATATCAAATAATGAGAAGTTCCAAATCTGAACTGATGTTACAAATTAAATTTCATATGTAATAGTTTTTTATCTAGACATTATTTAGATGTTAAATATGGAGATTAAATATTGGCTCAAACAATCTTATAATGTTATTTTTTGTTTCATCTAACAGGTCGAATGTGATTTCATGGCAACTGTTGCAGAATGTGATGGATGTGGAGAACGAAAAACAACCCGAAGATGTCAACGTTGTCATTTGCAAAGATTTTGTTCAACTGATTGTCAGAAGCACCAATGGAAGAGTCAGGAACACGTTTGTGATGCATACATACAAATGGCTGAAAAACTTTCACAGCAATTCGCTGTTAGTTCTATTGGTAGATTACCGTACTATTGGGGTAATACAATGGCTGTTGATTATCTAAAATTGTTTCAGAATGAAGGAAATAATTGTCAAAGTCCTTATTTAAGATTACTGTTTGCTGCTTGTGGAGATCTTCGCAATGTCATCAAAACAGTAGCAGACCTTCCACCATCTTACAAAGGAAACACAGAATTCTACTTAAATGACTTTTCAGCTCATGTAATGGCTAGAAATGTATTGTTTTTATATTTAGTAGTTACTATTGAAGATTGTTCTTCTCTGATTGTGCAATTGTGGTATTCATTATTATTGTCCAAACAACATTATCACATTCTCATAGAAACACTGCAGCAATTACTTTCCCTCAATTCACAACAAATCCAAGAGAAAACCCAGGGTTTGTTAACAATCAAAGAAAAACCACTGGGAAAAATACAAAAGATATGGAAAGCATGGCTTCATCAAGACACTTTCGATCAAAATGAAATGAAAAGACAGTGGACAATAATATTGAATTCTGAAGTGAAAAAAAATATCAATGAATATTTTGCAGTTCTTCCTAATCGGTACGAAAGCTCTTTCAGAAAATGGTCAACGAGGGGTCTTTTACTGAATGATGACAGTGAATTGAGATTGAAAGCCAAATTTCCAAACATATCTCTTCTCTGTATCAATCCTAAACACCCAAGTAGCAAAGAATATCCAGAATTAAGTAGAATTTCTGCAGAATATTATATTATGTCCAATGATGAATTGATCCTATGTTGGAATGGATGCACACCCTTTGATGGATGGGATTATGTAGATGTGAAGTCACTGAGTTCCTCCGATGATATTGTTGGAATGTATCAAGAATATATTGAAAAAACTGTTTCGGAATTTAAATCAGTTGTATCAAATAAAAAATCGTCCTTCTTCATTTTCATTGACGATATATTTGAATTACCCAAAAATTTCAACATCCATCTTAAATTTGACAGAATAGTTACTTCCAATATGGCTGACTATGTTCATTCCCCTATTCTCGTTAAATGCTTTGAGAAATGGCTAAACATCCAGAATAACCATGCTGTTCTATTCACAGAATCTCTCCTATACAATCAAGCAATCTATGAGACTTGCCAAAGGGATTTTTCATTTTATTATCTTTTTGATAAGCTTACAGTAAATTATACTAAATCTATTTTGTGTAGTATTGGTGACTTAATAATGAGACCACAGCTACAAAATGAAATTAAGGATCTGACTGATTTTATATATGTGCAACCAGGAGCTTTAGAATTTTGCGACAGGTTTACAGAATTTATAATTTACCTCAAGGCAGAAACAATTTTTACCAAATTTTTGATTTCAATTGAAGCCCCTATAGTTCAAAAGTTAAATTGGAAAGGTTTTGGAGATGGTTTTGAATATGAACTTGTCGTTATGAGAAAATTTTGGAATGAATTGAATCGGGTTGTACCTTTTCTTTGGAAGGAAAGAATTCGCCCACTGCACTTTTCTTCTAGATTTTTAAGAAGTGTAGAGTGGATACCCAAGTCAAATAATATTTGAGTATTCAAAATTCATTACAAGGATTGAGGGAATTAAAAATTTATAAAACAAATGCTTTCATAAAAATGGAATTACTTTTACTTATAGAAGAAGTAGTTGTTTCTGAGGAAAGATCTGACGTTCCTTTTCTCCATATGCATTATGTTACAAATGGATGTTATAAATTATTTCTGGAACTATATTTAACATAACAAAGATATTGAGAAAATGATCATTAAAAGGTATAACTTCAAAACATTGCTGATCATCTAAATGTGTTTCCTGAAGAAAACTGACAAAAATATAGAATTTTTGAAAAAGATACATTCACTGTAAGAGTATACTTTAGATTATGTCAGCACAGATTCGCTCCCCTCAGTCGCAGTTTAAACAAGTACAGACAGATTGTGCTACCTAAGCTGAAGAATTTGGTCTTGAAATCAGCCCGAATTGATTTTTTCAAAAGCAGGACACGTAAATGAAGGGTCGTCAGTTGAGGTGTCACAAATTTAGATCTACTCCTAGATGTCCTAGAATTCTTGCAAATATGTGTTTCCTGTTATTGTCCTACAATGAATTTTTATATTGCAGGCCATAATGGCTGCAGAGGAGCCCAATTTTTTACTCTTTTTTATTACTTTGGCCTCATATTCAGAGAAAATTAGTGTCGAACAATTTGCAACATTGCATTATTGGCAACAAGAGACAATTTACACCTGATACCATTCGCCGTGGGTATACTCCTGATACCATTCGCTGACGGGTTATACATCTTAATTTATGCATTGTAAAGAATGGAATACATTTTGCTACGGTATATTAAATTATTGAGTGCAAAATAATTTAATTATAATAAGTTGAAGTTTTTTTATTAGCATTTAAAATGCTTGAATTTTTTTTTTTTTATTTGCTTAAAATGGAAGTGTTCCATAGTGAAATTTAAATATGCAAATTGGCAAGCGTCACGGAAAGCAAAAGTGACGTCATGATAAGTGAGGAGTAATTATTAGAACAGTGTTAGTTCGATATGGGTGAAGATGAACTGAACTTTTGACAGGGACGTTTCGGCAGAGCGAACGAGAGCTCGATGAGAGACGAGTCGATTTGGTAAAGAGCGGTCAGAGCTTAAGATTCTAATGACAGAGACGAAGTGAAATATGGAAACCTAATTGAAACTAAACGAGGTGAAAGAAACATTGAACCTTTAATTCCGGGACATGAAAAGTGTGGTCAGCCAAAAGACACGCACAAGAAGAGTGTTTGAAACACGAGGTTATAAATGGTCCAAGGAAGTTTTGAAGTAGACGGTTCCATAAGCAGAAATAATTTATGAGAAGATTATTTCAAGAAGACTTCGATAGCCGTTTTGATAATTGGAAGCAATAGAGTGGAATTGCGCCGAAAGAAATTACCAAATATTGAAGCAAGTTATTTATGGGAAATTATTATTCGTCTCACATTAATTGGAACTCAGTTTTTGAAGAACAAAGTTCATGCGGAAGCCTGATACCCGAACCCGAAGTGGAATGAACCGAATCAAAGATTGCCTAAAATTATTTTTCCTGAAAGAAGAACGGTAAGAATTGAGAGAATATCCTGTCACAAGAAAGGTAGTAATTACCAAACTTAATTGCTACGGAAAACTAAATTTTCCTTCGAGTAATTAGACAATTAAAATAATATTATTTTTGAACTACAGCAAGTTACCCTTAGTTCAACGCTTATCTTTGACAGTTCAAGAAGAGCTGAACGTCAAAGGAAATTATCGTGAAGTTTACGAACTCTCATTATTATTTTGGTTCCGTGAAAAGAAGTAAAGTGTACATTTCCGAATTATTAGTACGATTATTTGGAAGTGCAAGATCATTACCCCAAGGCATTGTGGGTACGACGAATCATATGGCGAGGAAGCAACCCGCCATGTTCAACTGTGTGTGCCGAGGATTATAAGTGCATCAGAAATTAACTGCAGCATTCTACGAAGTATGGTGGATTCAACCTTCGACTATAATCAACTCAGAATACTTCAAATGATGAAGACAGCGAGAATTTCTTCGAACTGTAAGTAATGAACTTTTATATCATTATTTTGGATGGGCAAAGCACACCTCATATTTATCGAAGAAGCAGCTGGTGCCATATTAGTGCAAAACGGAACGTAACTTTGATTCTTAAAGAATAGAAGTTGATTCTAATTTTCACATAAGGTGAATAAAACCATGTAGTGAAATTCATATAAGTGTTTATTGAAAGCTAAAAATATAGTGTTCACAAGAAGGTGAAAAAGAAAATATTGTTACCAGGCGTTTTGTCCGCTCCCCCTTTAGCGACGTCGACTCGACCTTCCCTGCATACCTCGGCCGAGTCGACCTGTCCTCAGCCTCGTTTGCAGCATCCTACGCCTATAAAACAAGGCGCAGAACGCCTGAACAGCGACTCGTCTTCGGGCAGGAGCCCAGCCAGGTCTCCTGTTGGAGCAGAGTGCAGTGACTCGTCTTCGGGTAGGAGCCCAGCCGGATCTCCAGTTGGAGCAGAGCACAGCATCTCGTCTTGGGACAGCCGCCCATCCAGGTCTCTTTTGGGAAGAGAACGGAGCGGAACGTCGAAGGACCACCGCCCTTACAGAGGATCTCCGTTAGGAACGGAGGGTACTAGAACGAAGTGGGACAACCGCCCATCCAGGTCTCTTTTGGGAAGAGAACAGAGCGGAACGTCGAAGGACCACCGCCCGTACAGAGGATCTCCGTTAGGAACGGAGGGTACTAGAACGAAGTGGGACAACCGCCCATCCGGAGGATCTCCAGTTGGAAGGGGAGCAAAGCAGATCGACCTTACCGAAGCCGAATCGTCTGCGTGACGTGCAGACCACTGAAGAGTCCCATCCGGGAGAAGGCAGCATCGTTTAGCGCCAGATCGAGAGACGGTATCCCGAAGTGTGTTTGAAGAAGGTCCCACCAGTATTCCCAATTGGGACGGAGAAGACTACACTTGTGAATCCTATTACTACCGAAGCGGTACCAGTAACATTGGTCGGCAACGGGATAAGTCAACTCTTTTGCCGTGTGAAGAAGTCCATTCACCGTAGCATCACGAAGAGGCCCGGTCATCACCCGAAGGCAACGGAAAAGTCAACCTTTGCCCTGAGGAGTCACCCCATCGCCGCAGAGGACCAAAGAGGTTCGGCGTTAGGCCTGAGACGTCGGGGATCGACTACCGTGACCGCCCTTAAGAAGCCCAGTCATCCTGGACCTATCCGGACGTCCCGTTAACGGAAGGAAGACTACGCAGATGACATCCCATTGGATCGAAGATTCGATATTCTCTTCCGTTATTTACTGTAATAATTCTAACCGTGTTAATAAAAGTCTGTTATTTTTAGATCCTTTGGAATCTTGTCGCATTCCGTTACCCCGCTACCGTCCGTTTGTGCCCGACACAAAACGCGGTAGCAATATAATACTATACAAGTGTTAAGATTAGCATTCAATTTGCATGCGAGTGAAAAGTTAATAATTTCTGCATTGTTAACAAGAGTGATGAATGCAAATTAGAATTAGGAATGCTACATATGTATTAATTATTTAATTTCACTTCACATATATAACAGTAAGCTAATGGTTACTAAATAATCCATTATAGTGCTTCGAGTTAATTTTGTGTTAGTGCAACTATAATTAATAGTAGTAATTATTTAATTGAGTAGCAGAGTTGTGATTGGAAAATCAACTGACAAACACTTCATAAAATTAAGGAACTTTAATTAATTCATAGTTCAAAATTAAATAATAACAAATAACCAATAATTAACTTTACCACTTGAATTATATGGTTCACATAAATTGAATTACTTGCAAATAAACAGATCAATAAAATTTAAATATTTAACAACTTTAAATTCTAAACAGATATTTGATCTAACGGAACTTTTCAATAAACTCACTAACAATTGCAACTAATATCGGTAATATTTACATTCACTGAATAGTAACATTTCCATCATTTACAATGACATTCTTTATGCTTATCAAAATACAACATTCCGTCATTAAGTAAATCTCTGACGTTTACTATTTCTGAGGTTTGCCTACTATAGCCTGTAACATATAGAAGACAAATGGGGACCACTACCTACAGAGCAGATTTCGGGTCCCCAGCGGACACAACACACAGAAGAAGACGAAAGAAACAACCATGCCACGACCGGGATTCGAACCCAGGTACTGGCGCATTGGACGCCACGGCTGGCCGCCGCCGAGACCGCACGACCACGCCAGCACCGCAGAGGTTTGCCTACTATAAAGAAATACAAAATCTGACTTTGAATTATTCAAATTCAATATACTAAAGTTCAAGTAAGCGGCAGGTCGGTGGAATAATATTCAAACCCTTTCCTACCTTTAGGAAGTAATCATTGCCAGAAATTCGGGGGATTCCTTCGCCTTCTAACAACCGAATGAACTTGTCCGCAACCAAGCAATGCGTCAATATTGCAACGCACCTGAAAAGTCTTTATTAAAAAGGAATGATTAAAACAAGAAAGCTTTATCAATCCTTATTAACTTCGTCTACTTGATAATGATGGACTGGCTCGGCTTATTCAATTCAGCCTTCTCGCCTTCGCTCGTCCAGATAACCACGTGACCATACCGAGAGACTTTAACTTCTTGCCTCAATTTCCCGCATAACCGCAAGATCTAAAACAATAAGCGTTGAATTAGATGCTTATAAATCCTAAAGATAATAAATTAAAGTATTGCATGCATTACGAAAAAAATCCGGGTAAAAATCCTTACGATGAAAAATGCCGTTTCATCATCACACAATCCAACGTGGTGTCTCGAATCCAATCTGCTGTGACAACACACGCAATTTGATTTGCGCGGCATTATATGTCAACGGGTTATCAATGCCACCTAACGGCAAACGTCGGTAATAGTAGCGTCTTACAATATCATCACAAAAAAAAAGGGGAAAAAAAAAAAACTTTCAATTTAAATTCCTACAACAACGATTGAAGATACTCTGAAAATCGTGCAGTGTGATTATTAGTGAACATTTTGGAGTTTATACCAGTGCTACTAAAGTGTTAAAACTTTCAGTTTATTTTGTGATTTTAGTTATCACCAGTGTATTTAGTTTTGGAAAAATTTTAAAAATACACCCAATAAATTATACATGAATTTTATCGCCATTTTTCTTATTTCTATACATGCCACTCTACTAATTATTAGGGTTCTGCAATTATCCCGAGCACATTTTTATCAAGTTTTGGAAATAAAAGGATTTCGTTGATTTTTTTTTTATTATTTTTTCCTGTGATTCCATTTTCCTATCTTTATATATTATTTCTCAAAGGTGCTTTAGTGTCGGTACGCCATAACTCCGTTAATACTTCATCAAAATCAATGATTGAGACATCATTTTGAAGATTACGTTCCCCGCTAATGACGAAAAATAAACAAATTGTTTAAAATTAATGTTTTCGCTAAAAAACTTAATTTTAAAAACTTTTTTTATAAAAATGTAGACACGCTTTAACAGAAGCGACTTATCTTTCGAAAGCGAAACAACATTTTAAATAATGGTATAGCATCGTAAACTTCAAATATATCCTTTTTTGAATTAAAATGCACTTTAAACTGATATTGCATTGTTTATTTAATAAGAATAGATAAAAAACAAACAAGATTTTTATTTTAATAAAAATAAACGATTTATTACAATAAAAAACATAAAAATTTGTCAACTTTTCATATATTATTTCTCATAGGTTTTTTTTTTTTTAATATCCCTTGATACTTCATCAAAATCAAGATATCATTGAGATATCATTTTGAAGATTTGAGAAATAATATATAAAGATGATATCCCATTCATCTGCAAATTCGGTTGGCAATTTCAGATGTGTAGGATGGATACCTAAGCCACATCAGGAAAAAAAACACTAAGGGAAAGAAGGATTTTAATAATTCATAAAAGAATGCTTTTGTGATGGTTAAAGATGTTATTATACGTTCTAATTGGCGGTCTATAGTCACCAAAATAATAACCAATAGTCACCAATAGTCGCCAAAAATAAGTCACCATTTTTTCCCAGGTGTTAAATGTTTTAAATTGCTTTTTTTTATTGCTGGTATCATAATTCAACTATGACATAATATCAAAACTGATCATAAATAAACAACTTCAATTTTATTGCTTTCACATTTTTCATATCTCATTTCTTGCTGAAAGTCTTTAAAAAATTTCTTTCCCAAATTTGAATTAAACTGAGAAATACTATTGAGCTTTTCAAGACTATACCTCGTAAGGTTGTGAAATGATGTGATCTCTCACAGCTATAGAAATTAGAACTGCACTTGCAGCTAAGTGGATAATCTGACCTTAAACCGAAAGACATACCAGAACTTGGAAGCAATTATTTAGTAAAATGAGCAATACATAAAAGTAAAATCTCTTGAACTAAAATCCTAGCTATGATAAAAAATACGTATTTTTACAATGAACTTAATTCATTTCTTATTGTAAAAAAAGTAATAGAAAATGTATGGTTAA
>JAFIDM010059600.1:7219-27138 GCA_023159025.1 Thereuonema tuberculata | reverse complement strand
CAGAAAGAAGTATCCAAGCCCAAGCCAGGATTCGAACCCACATTAAGACTTATCAGCCTCATGGCAGGTCATCGCTATTTGAAAAAATACTATTTTATATTTATCAGCAGGGGTTGTTTTTTTGATAATATTTAATGAATTTAGATTGAAACGTAAAACATAAATTTTCATTCCTGTATCAGTGAAATAATTTATACAAATCACCCGAAGAAAGTAAAAGTAGCGTATATATTCTACCACATAGTTAATATCACAAAATAACGAAATATGTTGGATATTTTTTGAAGGAATGTCCAATATTGCTATTTTTTTTTTGTCTTAAATTTTGCATCACTACCTTTAGAAGAGCCTAATTGTAATAAGCTCCCTCGCCATTTGGATTAGATATCTGATCTTAACTATTAACCAACAGGAAAGAATTTGGAGTAAATGTTAACTTCCTATTAAATAAACTATTAAGAAATCCTATTAAATAAACAGACAAACAAAAATATCAGTGACGAAGTCTAACGACTTTAACTTTATATCCTAATTTCTTTCATTGAATCCTTGCTTAATTCTTTGTTAGGTTCAATATTAAGTAGATCTTTTACAATTTGAAGATGTGATTCATTCAATCTATCTTCAATTGGTCAGAGTTCTTTGAAAAGAATGCAAAATCCTGGGATTATTATTTTAACAAAACAAAGGCATAATATACAAATATATTCTTAAGAATTCTATCCGTAAATGAAAGTAATTATTTTGAAAAACACCAAAGGTATTAATAAGTAGTCCACACAGGATGTTTATCATCTTTTCAAAGGAATATTTGTTTTTACGGTTCTTTATTATTTTAATATAACCATACTTTTTAATTTCTTTGTTATTTCGTTACGTGGTATTAGATTTGATCACAGATGTCTGATTAAAAGTTTTCTATGGAAAATTAGCTAAGTGTTTTCAACAAACACCATTGCCTTCAAGGAAATATAAGCTGATTAAGATCTTTTGAAAAATTCATTGAAATTTTTTAGTGAGAGTATGGAATATTAGAATAAGGGCTGAAGCATGAGGGGAAAGGGTTTTTGTACCAACTTGGTCCATTTCTATTTGGTGATTTCCGTTTAATGTCCGCTTTCCTTCACATGGTAGGCGAAACCATGGGGATGTCTGCAAATCTTCGTGAAGATAATTCATTAGTTATTTCTCAATTTTAAATAAATATAATATTCATATATTATTTAAATAAAAATTAATATTTTTCACTATTCAATGTGGTTTTTTTTCAGTTTTTTTTTATTGCAGTAGTAGTTGACCTTTTGACATTAAAGTTAACATGAAAAACAAGAGTATAAGTAGATTTTCAATGAATAGAAAGTTTTAAAACTTCGTCTTCCACACTTTCATGAGCTTTTCATCCACATCTAAGAATTCTCATTATTATGAATTTATGCTGTCATAAATACATTTTGCTTTTGAAAATAAGCGTTGTTTTATATAAAAGTTATTTATTCAGTATTTGCTTGAGAATTCTCTAATTCTCTAAGGTATCTTCGCGAAGTCAGACTTTTTCTTTTCATCTGCGCTCAAAGCAAGTGAAAGTACAAAATATCCTTTTAGAAATATGAAGTTTAACGTGTGCTATTGATTATGAATGAATAAAATGCCGACATACAAATGTAAAGTTTAAAATATATTTAATACATTAAAAAATTATATTGAAAACCCTGTGTTTCGCTTTTGCACAATTATCATTTGGAATTACCACTTATCAAGACTTTGTGCAAAAGCAAACTGGTAGTTTTAATTGTAATTTTTTAATATTGTGTTAAATATATTTGAATCACTTATTTCGAAAAGGTAACATGTGACAGGTTTTCAATTTTGCGTTTTTTGCGCCATAATGTTTTCCTTCTGCTTATACATCAGATTTAGTTGGAAAACATAGAATCTATCGCTTCGTCCAGGCACTATACGGCACCAGTGATGGAATTGTTTAGTTCGAAAACATACCATGTGCATCAGATGTTACGTTCTCGAAGCAAACAACTTGGATCTCCATGCGGAGATGATCGCTTAACACCAACAACACTGATTGTAGTAGAGCAGCTGGCATTGTGAATGGGAAAGATATTGAGACCTGTTACTGTTTTTATTGTTGTGCGTTGATTATTGTATATTATCAAGTTAGAAATGGCATCGAGTAGTGAAGAGAAATTTGAAACACTGCTGAAAAGGAAAAAAGGGATAGTGAATAAAGGAAATTATAAACATAATATTATATGAGAAGCTTATACGAAAACACAGGTTTTGCCAAATGTTTCCTGCATATTCCAACAAAATTGCCATCAATCCTAAAAAGCTAGATGACATGAAGATGCTAATGGACTACATTCCGGCTGAGAAAAAAGAATATTGGTCACAAATCATAAATTGGCCATCTACAGAGCAAAATGAAGCATAAGAGGAAGACTTTTAGTTATGACGATCATAATAAAGGAAATTGTACGTCACCGGATTTGTTAACAATTCATTTCTGTTCAGATTGCTCCATATTTAGCATTTTTTTGTAATTCCAGTATTATAATTTTTCTAGTTTAGTTTGAAAACGCAACAAATGCAAGTTTTTATATATTTTTTTTTATTTTAAACGCACAATACATTAACCAGTGCTGAATACCCATATCTCATTATTAGCACTTATATTTTCACACAGTAACAGTAAAACTATTAATATTCTTACAGTTTATGGAATAAACAGTTTTTTATGTCTCCTGTAAAATTTGCATTTTCGTACATGTTACCTTTTCGAAATAAGTTATTCATTTTAAACTTTACATTTGTGTGTCTTCATTTCACTCATTCATCTTTTTAGAAACTTATAAACTTAACCTACAGTGCCATAACGTTCTTTGTTTTTCTTTACGCTTCTATAATGGAAGGCATAAAAATTTTTTCTTCGCCAAACATGGAATGAAACTAAAATTCAGTCAGAAAATTTCAATGTTTACCAAGAGAATTTCATAATGTCGCCAAAAACATTGCGAACCTTTCATAATATCGAGTAGAGCCTCCTTAATTGTCTTTTTTCTAAGATATGTCCGAGATACTTCACCAAAATATCGAGCAACTCTGTGACCCATTGATGAAAGAGACTTCGATGTCTTATATCTTCCCAGTTTCTGTCACATATACTCGATAGAGGAGAGATCTGGAGACTTTGGAGGGAGAAGTGCTCATCAAACCATTCTTGTACAACTCAAGAACAACGGATAGGAGCATTGTAGTCCTTAAAAACTTATTCCATCACATTCTTGGGAAACGTGCAGGTTGTATTTGTTTTTCCTACTATACTCAAGTTCTTGGATAACATCTTGCTTTGTTTTTGTTATCAGTGGAACCAGTCCGTGCCAACGGAACAACTTCCAACATACAATGACACTTTCAGATTCTTGGATAATGTCGACAATGCAGACTTTCAAACGTATTTTTATCTTATAGCCACGAGAACTGGAGTCTTTTAGGCAAGCTGATATTTTTAGACATGTTTTGTGTCGAAAGTGTAGACTCTCTTCAGCTAAGGCGTTAGCAAAGACTCGAAAGTTATGAGTGAAGCCTTATATTTCTGGTTTATCTGTCTGTCTGTGGACAAGTATCAACTCAGCAACCACAAGGGCTAGGAACTTGATTAGGGTGCCGTTGAAAAGGTCTAGCCAGGAGTGGTTCAGAGCAGTAGAGTTTGTGTATCTAGTGGTTCGGGCACCAAGGAAGCGATAACGATTAGTAAACCAAACACAATGTTTCGCAACGGCTTCTGATACGTGAATGAAAAAAAGTTTCCAAAAGGTTTTGAATTCAGTCTATTAACAAGGTTTGAGCTAAGAATGACGATTATTCCATATAAATAGTGAGTACCGATTGAGTCACCTTTACGTTAGAATGACTGCGTCAGAGACATGTTCGATACCTGGTGGTGCTTCTTGACGATGAGACAAGTTTGAGATTACATTCTTGTAGAAGTGGTTCTAATTTATTCGAAGATGTTAAAATATCTCCGTTAAAATATATTTTAATTTGCACGCAACCGCAACCAAGCAGGTGTCTTATATTAACTTTTGAATAATTTTCTTCATTCACGTATCAGAAGCCGTTGCGAAGCATTACCAACCGCTATCCTAACCTTGTTTTAATACAGATCTTATTTTTTTTTCACATGCTTTTTTTCTTGAGGTTTTACTATCCTCAAATGCCTCTTATGATGAGTGTTTAGTTGAACAAGGGTTTGATTTTAATAATTTGATGTTGTTTTTATTTCTTTACTTTTAAATTTGATGGAGCCGCTTGGATTTCTACGAATATTTTATATTAAAGTCCATAGTTTTTTGCACCAAGAAAAAAGTCGTTTGGAGTTTTCAAGGAATAACTTCTTGTCATCAAAGCACAGCAACACAAACAGCTCAATTCCAACGTAGCCACACTTTAACCTGGAAATTTATTGGACAATTAAGGCTGTATTGGGGATATGAGCTGCTGTTGAGGAACTCATCTTCTAATTAATTCCAATCCCTCTGAAATCGTAAAATTTATGCTAAGCATAACATTATGCCTGCAACAAGTAACACTTGAGAGATGAAAGTGTTCACAACAAAATTATAAATTAACTAAAGCAGGTTTTGACAACCAAGGGTGGGGGTGTTCAAATACATTGGATTTCAGAGATATGACAAGACAGGATAGACCGTTGGTGTCTGCACATAAAAATTAGGCTAAAAGAGTTTTATTTCTCTGTTAAGAAAGATTAATAGACCATTGCTTGATGAATATTACTTTCAGCTTGTTAATAAAAATAAATGTAAATTTAGAAAACGATTTTATTTGTAAAATTCCCATATTTCTTGAGTAGATCTTTTCTCCTAAAGCCTCTACTATTAAATATTTGTAACATCACACAAAATTAAAATGTAACACTACATTTAATATGCTAAAAGCAAATTTTCGAAAAGATTACACGTCTTTTCTTTCTGAAGTCTTAAATAACAATAAGTTGAAGAAACAATACTCCAAACTACATTTTTAGTCAATTGATTAAAAAACTCCTCGAGAAAAAATATTAACAATATTTGAAACCAGTACCATTTACAAATAATCTTTGTTTCTTTAACATAATAAATGATACGACTTAACAATCTAGTTCATTGATTGTAACCTTATTATTGCATTTGTGGATATTTTTTCAACAAAACTTTTAGCTTATCTTATGAAATATTTTCTTTTTCAATACCATCATTCCTATTCATATTTTTTCTTTTTGTGTTCCGGATACAAATACTTTCTATTATCTTTCTTATCTTGGTGTCTCTTTCAATATATAAAATCTTTATTTCGTTGTTAATACAATGATTTCTCTTCACACAGTGTTCTGCCACTTCTGATTTTTCAATGTACTTGTTCCTAATGCTACAAGCATGTTCCGTCATTCGCTCCTTCACTGTTCTTTTATTCTCTCCCAAGTAGAACAAATCGCAATTCCTGCCTTCCATTTTGTAAATTATTCCCATTTCATGTTTCTTAACACTGCTATTCAATTTGCAACACAAAATGTTTTTCAGTTTGTTGTTATATTCAAAACCAACATTGAAACCAAAACTTTTGCAAATTTGTTTTAAATTCAGACTATTTTTGTTTAAGTTTGGTATGAAATATCTGCTGTTATTATTTTTTTTTAATTCTTTTATTTTCAATGTGTGGTATTTCTTTATAGTTTTATTTACGAATTTCTCCTTGTAACCATTGTTTTTAAGGATGCTTTTCATATTCATGATTTCTCTATTGAATTCATCTTCACTACTCGTGTTTACGTCAACCCTTTGCATATAGTTTTCAATTATGTTTCTTTTTATGTTTATACCATATCCTGATTCATAATTTCGTATGCAAAGGATTGACGAAAACACGAGTAGTGAAGATGAATTCAATACAGAAATTATGAATATGAAAAGCATCCTTAAAAAAAATGGTTACAAGGAGAAATTCGTAAATAAAACTAAAAAGAAATACGAAACATTGAAAATAAAAGATTAACAACAAATAACAACAGAAGATATTTCATACCATACTAAAAAATTACCGGTTCTCTATTTTTGATAGAAAATTTGGATCGGAACTCAAAACGGTTAAGCAACTTCTCAATCAGCTCTGATATAAGCATAATGGTTTTTTCCCTGCAATTAATAATCGGCCTTATTTTGTACAGCCGGCCTTCCTTAGGCTTGTGGATTTTAGGTAACCCTTTAAAATCGGGTATCATATTGTTTTTTTGAAAATAAAAGAGTATGAATACAAGAATTGCGATTAGTTCTACTTGAGAAAAAGGACAGTGAAGGAGCGAATGACGGAACATTGTTCCAGCATTAGGAACAAGTACATTGAAAAATCAGAGTGGCAGAACACTGTGTGAAGAGAAATCATTATATTAACAACGAAATAAAAATGTTATATATTGAAAGAGACACCAAGATAAGAAAGATGATAGAAAGTATGTGTATCCGGACCACAAAAAGAAAAAATATAAATAGGAATGATGGTATTGAAATAAAGAAATATTTCATAAGATAAGCTAAAAGTTTTGTTGAAAAAATATCCAGAAAATGCAATAATAAGGTTACAATCAATGAACTAGATTGTTAAGTCGTATCATTCATTATGTTAAAGAAACAAAGATTATATGTAAATGGTACTGGTTTCAAATATTGTTAATATTTTTTCTCGAGGAGTTTTTTAATCAATTGACTAAAAATGTAATTTGGAGTATTGCTTCTTCAACTTATTGTTATTGAAGACTTCAGAAAGAAAAGACGTGTAATCTTTTCGAAAATTTGCTTTTTTCATATTAAATGTAGTTTTTCATTTTAATTTTTGTGATGTTAGAAAACGATTGTTTCTTTATCTAATGTATACTTTTGTAAATCTTACCTGATAGAAATGCTTGTAATCTAGTAATGATGTAAAATCAGGTATATGAGAAAATATAACAGATATTCTTGCCTGAAAACTAAATACAATCCTAATGTTAATTTATTACCATTCTAATGTTACTTATTGTTCGATAAGTAACAGTTATTAATTCGTTTTTAATTAAAAGTCAATTTTTAACAGAGTTCATAGCAGTAATGTCAATATTTACAAAAAACTGATGAGAGAAAATTATATTTTTGTCGACAATGAATTTTCTGTTTTTTTAGCTTACTTTCCAAAGACAGTGAGGCTTATTAAACCTGTCAGTCTGTGTGTGTGCTTCAATTATCCATGATAACATTTGAACTTTTGGTTGGATCTTCTTGAACCTTGGCATGCAAATTTAAGGATTACAAACAATTTAACTTTTCTATTTGAAATCTTTTGCAAATGGGTTCTCATAGAGAAATTAGAGAAAGAATCCGATAAAAATATTCCCATGGAAAAGCATTGAAATTTAAACAATGAATTTTAAGTTAATAAGTGTTCAACGTTTCTGCTAATCCATTGATTAGTGCATGGTTTGAGAGGATTAATTTGTCTAAAAGCTAATAAGTTAACAACCATAAGTAAAATACTATGGATTTGTTTCAGAAAATTTGTACTACTTTTTGTTGTCTTTATGACTTTATTTATAAAATAATAATAATAATACTAATAATAATAAGGTGCCTCACACATTGCACCACAGTCTCAACACACTAGGACTTCACAAACACACTTATGCACAACTGCAGAAGGCTGTGGTACTCAACACTACACGCATAGTTAGGAAATTTATGGACACAACCACACATCCCTAATCATTCTCGCACACGTCTTTACACTTGGCAGTATGTGCTTTGGTCCTTGACCCGCCATATTGTTTTTGCTGGGGAAATCCAAGGTTTGAAACATACAAACATAATAATAATAATAAATTAAAGATTAATATCATATCTTGATACAAACTTCCTTCGATCCTCTACTTCGATTGTATTATGCATTAAAATATAATAAATATTGTAGTTCATTCAGTATATCTCTGAGGACACATGATCTCAGTTAACCAATCATTATCATTTCCTTTCTTCACTAGAGTTATTGCTTGGTTGCGTCTGGAATGTCGTTGTAAGTTACTTCCGGTGTTGACATCAAATTCGTCATCGTACGTGAGGTTCCAATTTTTAGTTTTTTCTGAAGTTTAATCCATACGTTAAACTATGTTTAATCAACAGGGGAAATTACCCATCATGCACATAATGAAAACAAAACAAATTCATGCCAAGAACTTGTCAACGAAGGAATTTTGATACGGCTGTTTCAACATCTGTATGATTCTTCAGCTAAACTTACCACTTCGATGAACAGCTTCGAAGGCATGAAGAAGTCTTCTTCATGCTCCCGTTTCGTAGGTTCCGAAACGAACAAACAAGAAAAGAAAATTACCTGTTGCAACAGAATATAATAATGTGGACCTCAACTTACAAGCAAAAGTGGCAAATAAATTACAAACAACAATCCACAACAAAGTATAAGGTTATAAATTAATAAAGCTTAACGTGCAGATGAAGAACTGCAATTTGTTGACAAGCTCTTGGGATGAATATGTTTTGTTTTTTGTTTTCATTATGTGCATGATGGGTAATTCCCCTGTTTTTTAGCATCTTCATCTGCACATTAAGATTTATTTCTTTATTTTTAATCAAATTCAATATTATCAAAATTTATCCGATTTAGACAATTTAAGTAAATAATATGGATTCCGAAAATGAAAAATCTGTACTACGTTCATAAAAAGACATCAAACAAACAACAAATTTATCGTCCAATATTTCGGTTTTTTAATCAAAAACCTTCTTCAAAGAAACTACATCAAAACTAGAAGAGAATCTATCGTTCTCTTTCTAACAAAATCAACAATAAAATAAAAACAAAACATATATCACTAAAACGTGAGAAATAAACAATCATAAACTTAAACGTGAAAAACAAATACTAATAAAACAAACAAATCAAACGAGAAATTTCAAATAATTAAACAAACCAAAAAGCAAATCTCTTAAAACAAACAAAACACAATTAAATTAAACAAACATAATAATAAACAGTAAACAAGCTTACACCGGATTAACTATTGTTTTCAAAGTCTTGTTTTTATCCATATACTTTTCAAAAATACCGAAAGATATTTCATTCACCTTCAGAACCTTCTCTTTGTTCATACACTTGGTCCAATTCATAAAACAAGACTCCAATAACAATCTCTCTGTGCCATCCTACGACTCATAGAGGATATTAACTAGAGGGTGAGGATTGTGGTTTGAGTTAAGAATATGGTCAGCCCAAAAGGAAATATCTTTTCTTTTCTTACAAAATGCTCTTACGTGTTCATCAACACATTCCTTCAACGATCTCCCTATGTCAGTTTCAACGCACTCCCTACATTTCAAAGCATAAATAACACCCATTTTATACAAGAAATTAGTATCACCTGTACTTCCAAACATTTTCTTTTTCATTTTAAATAGACTATTACGTTTATAGTATACAGTTCTAATATTGTTCTCTGAACAATCTTCTCTGATATTTTTTTCTAAGTTAATTCCAATGAGTAATTTCAAAAATTTATAATCCTGATGTACATTTTTGACAATTATTATCAATTGCTTTAATTTTCTTTATGTTTCAAAAAAAATTATTCATAACTGAAACAACAAACTTAACTGGATATTCCTTCATCATTAACTTCTTTTTGTGATCGTCTATTTTCATTTTCCATAATTTACTGTTCTCAGTGTAACTAGTTATTCTTTTTAAATTATTCCAAATTATAGTTTTTTTGTAGACATACGATGATTAGAATTAAAATTTAGCAGGTGTTGACTTTGATATTTTTTACGGAACTGCTCAAAACTTAATGTATAATTATTATTGATAATTAATACATCGAAAAATAGTAATCTGTTTTCTTCTTTTTTTTGATTTGTGAACTTTGAAGGTTCAAAGTTCAACTACTTGCCACCCGTGAAATGTTCACGGAAGTAAAATAAATTCCACATTTTTGAAAAACACAAGAATGAAAAAGATATTCTAAGCTCATTTTTTTAGAAGCCATAACAGCCCACATGTAATTTGAATATCTCCTTATTTGTTAAAATAATATTATAATAACGTTAAAATAAAAAGAAAATTAAAAATTTGTTTAAAAATTACTCCAGAAATCTAATTATAATAAATAAATACAACATCTTCATCTTTTCAAAAAACATCGCTTTATCATACTTATGATTACTTGGTTATTTAAAAAGATCAGACAACAAAATTAACTATAATTATAAATTAATGATAGCTATATGATCTGACATATATTGTTCACATTGTAATCATTATTCCATCCTTTAAACCTTTTGTTAAAAAGATCAGACAACAAAATTAACTGTAATAATTATGATTATCAATATGTATATGATTTGACATGTATGACCCTATATTATTAACATTGTAATTACCATATATTGTTATTATTCCATCATTTAAACCTTTGTTAAGGAAGAATTCTACCGCCCGAAGAAGCAGATAAAATATATCTGCGAAATATAGCGATGTTTTTTGAAAAGATGAAGATGTTGTATTTATTTATTAAAATTAAAAATTGTTTTACCACTTTCATAATAGCCAGCGCTGCGGTTTCTCTTTATGAAACATAATGGCAACCTGCTGCCCCTAAAATAATAGGCTCGCTGAAATTGAGGCAATATTAACGGAAGTAAATCAAATGCCACATTTTAGAAATACACTGAAATTTTTGAAAAACAAAAGATTGAAAGATCAAAAGCAAAAGATGTTCTAAGCTCATTTTTTAAAAAAAGCTATGACTTCCGCAACAGCCCACATATAATTTGAATAACTAAGCCAAATTTTGTTAAAATAAAAGAAAATAACAAATTGATTTACCAGTTTCAACAATAACAATAACAATAACGAATGTCCAACAGCCAAAACCAATAATCCTCTCTGGGCAACAATTACGGCAGGTGTTCCCCTACTTCGTTGAGTAGTGAGCGAGCGGCAACGCAGCCAAAATTGTGTAAAAACCGAGGTTTTACAAACTCTCTGATAAATTTTGATGCATGAACTTCATACATTTCAGTGTAAACTTCATTTGTGTGGGAAACAAAATCTCAATTGCGCTCCGTCGCGGTGAAGGGGGACGAATATTACAGATGCCATGTTTAAACATAGGCGTGACGTCACACCTCACGTGTTCCAATGCTGGACTGTGATTGGTTATTTCTCCGACTCTGCTTACAAATTTACAGATATCCGGACAATTTTCGCTTATTAATAGGATGATTGCTTTAATTTTATTTAAGTTTCTAAAAAAGTTATTTATAACTGAAAGAACAAACTTATCTGGATATTCATTCATTATTAACTTCTTTTTTTGATGGTCTATTTTCATTTTCCATAATTGACAGTTCTCAACGTAACTACTTATTCCTTTTAAATTATTCCAAATAACAGGTTTTTTTTTTGTAGACATACGACCGACGATTAGAATTAAAATTTAGCAGATGTTGACTTTGATATTTTTTACGGAAGTGCTCAAAACTTAATGTATAATTATTATTAATAATTAATACTTCCAAAAATGGTAGTCTGTCTTCTTCTCCTTTTTTTTTTATTTGTTTTGTTTTATTAATGTTTGTTTTTCACGTTTAAGTTTATGAATGTGTATTTCTCACGTTTTAGTGATGCATGTTTTGTTTTTAAATTATTGTTGATTTTGTTAGAAAGAGAACGATAGATTCTCTTCTACTTTTGATGTAAATTCCTTTGAAGAAGGTTTTTGATTAAAAAACCGAAATATTGGACGATGAAGTTTTGGTTGTTTGATGTCTTTTTATGAAGAATATAATTAGATATTTCGTAAGAAGTTTGGTTTATATCTATGCTGTCTTCAGCAGATCTGAGAATTAGAAATTTGTAATTTCTTTTATATTTTTTTATATTTCTTTTTAGAATTGAAAAACTCAACAACCCTACTTACGTATTAGGCTCCAAAGGACTTTATTTAATTAAATGGAATTTTGAAATAGTAAACAATATAAAAATAAATTACCTTAGATTACAAAACTATTAGCATTTTCGGCAGAATGAATGGTAGAATTGGCTGTAATTCTTATCATTTTATAATGCATTTGAGAAGACGATTTGTTTAAATTAACAACTGTCGGGTGAATTCAGACATTTGGCCACAATTATTAATTTCTAAGTTAATATTTAGCTACTGAAAACATTATTTAAATTAAAATAAATTTCTTATTAGTTGTATGGGGAAGACAAATTGAAACGAAAAAAGCAATAATGTGATTGCACAATTCATTCACGCCTTCCGCTATCGTCAAAGCGAATCTAGGACAGCTGTTTCGCCCACTTACGACTTTCAGCAAGAGTTATCCATATTGACGGTCAACTTGAAGACGTGAAAGGCTTTCATTCCCGCTTTAGTTTAAAACAAAATATTGTTTATTATTCAGAAAAGCTATATTTCATCAAATGCAAATGATATTAGCTTAAAGTTCATTTTTAGATTACTAACATTTTAAGCTCAAAATTTCCATTTCAATATTATTGTCTAAGATATTTCATTAATATCATATCTAGCATTAATAACTATCTTCATAATTACAAGAAAACAATAACACTCCGTCTAGTGGCTTCGGACTTAAATTTGATAAGATTGCATCTGAATAATGAACTTGTTGTAAAATATAAGGTTTTACCAAAATTAAGAAATAATTAATAGAAAAAATATTGAATTTGAAGGAATGATTGTCATCAGACCTAAATATTTGTTGACGGCTTAATTAAAAGTTTATAGCTAAAACATAGTTCCTATTAACATTTAAAAAATATTAAAATACAAGTGACTAGTTTGACCCGGTATTACAGTGGTTTCATCAGACTATTTTATTCACCTGTCATGTTAATTTTTTTAAATGTTAGTAGTAAGTGTGTTTTATCTTTGAACTTTTAATTAATATGATTTTACCCACATGTCAAATCGGTTTTACATTGCTTCTGATGTTTATTTCCATCTCTTAAAAAGACGATAAGCCTATACGTTTTCATTGCCTTACAATACTTACCATATTTTCAAATAACTATGGTTCTAAATTGTGAATATATCATTTAGAAATCGTCATTGAAGAGTTATTGACTTAACAATTGGCCTCTCATCTCTGATGTCTATGGGGTTCGGTTGTCATGTGAGTTTCGTGATGGTGGACGATCCGCGCTGAGCAGGTTTTCTCGGGATTCTCCCATTTCCCCTGCACTTCTTTCAATATACTTTCTCAGTCTATCTCTCCATCTGTCGTTACTTCTGTGGCTTAGTACAGTAGACCACTGGTCGCAGTGCGTGGCTTCCATGACACCCACATTTACCACATAACATATTCACTTAACAAGAATAGATTTTTTTTTTTAAATTCAATCAAAACAGTTTAACATTTGGTAATAGTTTCATTTCAAATAAGTAAGAAAAATTAGACTAAGAGTATATTAACCTAAGAAACTGTAGAAAGTCGATATTCAATTTTTCGCAATTAACCATTATGCATGGTAAATGATATATAACTATAAAATAGGAAAAGTAAATTTATTTTTTTAGCAAGATTTCGTAGGATAATCGAATCGGTATTTCTCAGGAATGTAAGTAAGTGCAATGCGTATCTTGAGAATCTCATTTTCTTTAGGTTTTTTTTTTTTTTAATGTAATTACGTTTGTATTTTTTGGACATAAAAATACAACCATCATTCTTTGAGGATAAAAAAGGTTGGTGCTCACAGGTCGTTCCGGATTCTGAAAATAGTCTCGGATTTTGTAAACTGGGAGAGTGTTTTGTTAAACTGGAGAATAATCAGGAAAGTGCGTTTTTGTTTTATTATTTCCTTGGCTGTTAAAATCTTGTTTGGTTGTGAAAATCCTCTGTCCCGGACTGACGTCGGAAAAATCTGGTCACCCTAAGTATAAATCAAGTTCGTATTTGTGAAGATGTTAAAGGGATACAAACAGCTGGACTTCTTGCATAAAAAGGACCCTGATGAAGCCTTCGGTTTCTGATGACGCAGACTGCTAGTTATGTCAATGCAGAAATGTATGCAGCCAGTTTGCATTCTGTATGTTTCCTAGCACTTCGGTGTCATATGTACCATAGAACTAGATACCGTAAACTTAAGGAGTTATGCAATAATGACTAATTGAATTATTTAGATGTAATGTTTAATTTTATCAGATCAAAATAAATGACGATTGTGGCATGAAGAAGGATTTCTTTTACACCATCCCATATGTAATTATTACAAGGTAGATGATAACTCACTTCTAGCGAGTCTCATCAACTGCCAGTAAGAATTATTTTAAATTACGCAAATTAGTTTCTAACCATTACAAATGAGATAATTGTTTTTATTTGCTACAATATAACTAACAATTAGATTCTCTTAGATTCTTCTAAACAGTAATATATCAGTCGAGTTTTCTGTTTTCGTCAGCTGATAATGTTCAGATAAACTTAAAAATTACTTATCTCAATTCTATTTTGGGCTGTTAAAGCTTACATTTCTTGCGATACAGTAACTGCAGAAATTTCAGAACCAAAGTGACCTATATTCCTTTTATATACGTCCTGTAAATTCAAACGACCCATAGTTTGAATCAGAATTGTTTTGATCTTTAGGTTTCTATTTAAGCAATTATTTCATTTAAAAGAAACGAATTTCAGTTATTAATTAAAAAATACTGTTTAAAAATGCGATGGACAGAAAACAAGAAATACAATATACAAAAAACAGAAAACTCAAACAACATTTGTTTCAAGCGATTTGCGTAAGCATCGGGCATCTAAATGTTTAAATCTAAATATTCAATGATTTTTTTAAAAAACTTCTAAAAAACTGCTTTTTAAGTTTTCTTTTAAAATTAAGTAATATTAGATGAATATTTATAATTTAAAAAAAAAAAACTTTAAAAGAGACATGTATCTGTGTTAACTAATATAATGTTGTTAAAATGTGAATGAAATAAAACGAAATATCTGTTTAAAAGAAAAGTCCAGATTTTCTGCGAAATTAAATTTAGAATTGGCGATATGTTCTGTGTTTTTTTTAATGCATTACTTTAATTCCCTAATGTCACCCAGGCCCGGACTGGCTCATTGAGAAGGGCGGTGGAAACTAACATGGCAGGGGCGCCATATATATATATACACTCATGGACAAAAAAATTAGCGCATCAAGAAGGAGTCGTCAAAATGAAACGAAAATTTACATACGTAACGACTACTTTGATATAAGTAAATGATTAGAAAATCAAAGAAAAGATAATTTATTTCAGAGAAAAAGGCAAAAGAACGGAGGAGTTAATACTCCGTTGGACCCCCTCTAGCGCGAATGCACGATGCGATACGATCAGGCATTGAGTCATACAAGTTCTGTATGATGTCTTGAGACATTTCGTTCCATATTTGCTGTAACCTTGCCACTAGTTCGTTCAAACTCGTGGGATGCCCAACTCGTCGTCCCAAATGATCCCGGATATGCTCGATTAGAGACAAATCTGGGGATCGGGCAGGCCAAGGAAGGGTAGTAACAGTGCGGAGACAGTCTTGTGACACCCTTGCCGTATGAGGCCGAGCATTGTCTTGTTGAAACATGGCTCCTGGGAGCCGTTGCATGAGTGGCAACACATGTGGTTGCAGGATTGTCATGAACATACCGCTGGGCTGTCATGGTGCCACGGAACAATATCAGGGGTGACCGTGTATTGTAGGCAATGGCACCCCATACCATCACACCAGCAGTGGGAGCTGTGTGTCGCTGTACAGCAAAGGCAGGATTGAAGCGTTCACCACGGGCTCTCCACACACGAACACGATTGTCATCACTGCCGAGATTGAATCTGGATTCGTCGCTAAAGACGACCTGGTTCCATTCCGCTGCAGTCCAGTTTCCTCGTGCGCGGCAAAACTCCAAACGGAGGCGTCGATGGGTGGGCGTCAAGGGCAGCACACGTAATGGGCGCCGCGATACCAACTGTCCTTCAGCCAGGCGCCTTCGTATAGTTCGAGAAGACACAGCGGCCCCTAATGAAGGTGCTACCTGTGTCTGGATGGCGGCCGATGAAGCAGTTCGCTGTACGCGTGCATTTCTGACTATGTGGCGGTCTTCTCGACGACTGGTTTGTCGAGGGCGTCCTGAGCCTGGTCTTCGTGTACATGACATCTCTCGGGTCCACTGGTCCCAAAACCTCCTCACAACACAATCAGAGCGGCCTAATTGACGAGCTACTCGCCTAGCTGACCACCCAGCTTCCATCATCCTGACGATTCTCCCTCTCTCAAACTGTGACAACTGCGTATACTGTCTTCGAACACTGCGTAATGGCATGTCTACCTCATCTCTTCCTTTGTAAATGATTCAGCACACTCAAACAAGCTTTGGTTACCTGTTTTATACTCCACAGAGTACGATGTTCAACGCCCTCTACCGGCTATACGTAATGCGCAATCACGCTGCATTTCTAATCATTTGCATATCTCCCCGACATGTACCTTCATTGCAAGTTTAGTTACGATCCCGCAATTATTTCTTGGTGCGCTAATTTTTTTGTCCATGAATATATATATATATATAACAAATTTTACTCTTTTAAAAAATAGTTACACAGTGTAAACGTTCACCCAAACAAACACAAAAAATCACGTTTAATCACTGGCATTTTCTTAGGCAAGACGGGCCTCAACCAGGGGCCTAAGTGTTGCTAAGGTATTGACGTAAAATGTTCGCAGTGCCAATGATGGCTGTCTTTTGTAATTCAGCTGTTGTTATTGCTGGTCTCCAAGTCTGGTGTAATAGTCCATAAATTTAAGTGATAGTGTTCCTAGTGCACCAATGATGATTGGCAACACTGTAGTTGTTTTATTCCATATTCGTGTAATTTCAAGCGCCAGAGCCCTGTATTTGTTGATTTTTTTCCAGTTCTTTTTCCTGGACTCTACAGTCCCCAGGGATGGCAATGTCAATTAGGGTCACATTTTGTTGTTCAATTAATGTAATATCGGGCGTATTAGCTGTTATATGCTGGTCTGTTTGAATACGAAAATCCCAGAGGATTTTAACTTGCTCGTTGTCCAAGACCTTTTCTATACTGTGATGCTAGGGTTTTTCTGATGTATGGAATCCAAATTTACGACATAGTGCCCAATGTATTTTCTTGGCTACATCGTCATGTCGCTTTTTATATTCTGTGTTAGCAATTGTAGAGCACTCACAGATTATATGATTTACAGTTTCTTCTCGGTTGTTACACAGTCTGCAAAGGCTGTTGGTGCTTGTGCCTTGTATTTTGGCCTTCATAACATTGGTCTGAAGGGCCTGTTCCTGTGCAGCAAGGAGCAGACCCTCAGTCTCCTTTCTCAATGTATCATTTTTTAGCCAAGTCCAGATGATATTTTTGTCATGTTTATGTTCGATTTTTTTGAAGAAAGCCCCATGAAGGGCTTGTTTTTCCAAGCTTCTAGTCGAGTATTGTACTGGTCTTTTTTGTACTCTATTTTGGATTTGGTGGCTTTCAGGAAATTTTCAGTTTTAACTGCTTTTAGCAGTTTTTCATTACTGTTGATGATGTAGTCACGGAGGCCACATTTTTTCTCTTCAACAGTTTGTTGTATCTGTAATAAACCACGACCTCCAATGGTGCGTGGCAGATACAGTCTATCAATATCACTCTTAGGGTGTAATGAGTGATGTATAGTTAGAAGTTTTCGTGTTTTTTTATCGAGTGTCTCCAGTTCAGCATTTGTCCAGTCAATAATTCCCGCTGGATATCGAATTAAGGGCACTGCCCATGGATTTATTGCACGAATAGTGTTTCCAGCATTGAGTTTAGATTTTAGAATCTTTCGAACTCTTTTCAAATACTCTGATCTAGTAAGGTTTTTGACCCTATCATGCAGGATGTTGTCCATTTCTAAAATACCGAGATATTTGTAGGGGTCTTCCTTATTAAGTGACCTTATTATATCTCCATTTGCCAGTTCAATGCCTTCTGTTTTCTGAACTTTTCCACGTTGTACTGTCAGCATTGCACATTTATCCAGTCCAAAGTTCATTTTTATGAGTAGAAATTTGGTAGCCAAGCCCAGTTTTATGAAAAATTGAGGTCAAGGGTATAAGGGTAATGCTGAATAATAAGGGAGACAGTGAGTCACCCTGAAAAATACCACGACGTATTTGCACCTTGCCTAATTCAATGTTGTTTGCCATAAGTGTTGTTGACCATTGCTTCATACTATTTTGCACAAATTTTCTGATGTTGTCATTTATTCCATAAATTTCCAAGCAGTTGTTGATCCAAGAATGTGGCAATGAGTCAAAAGCTTTTTTATAGTCAATCCAAGCCATGTTCAAATTCGTTTGGCGTCGTTTACAGTTTTTTAGTATCATCTTGTCAATTAGCAGCTGGTCTTTTGTGCCTTTTTGAAACTTCCTTTTTGCTCAACAGGATAAATACTGTTTGTTGTTAGATGATTGTAGACTCTTGTAGCCAGTATTTTAGTGAATAATTTAAAAGTTGTTGGAAGGCAGGTGATTGGGCGGTAGTTGTTGGGTGTATTGTCTTTGTCCAGGTCCTTTTTTATAAGAAATGTTCGTCCTTGTGTTAGCCAATCCTCAGTTATAGTGCTTTGGAGCATTTTATTGAATTGTACTGCAATGTGGTGATATAGACTGGTCAAGTACTTTAGCCAAAACCCATGTAGTTCATCAGGCCCTGGAGTACTCCAATTTTTTACTGTTTTAGCATGCTTTTGGACCATTTCTTCTGTTATTGTGATGTTATCCATTTGCTTATTTTTCTTTTTCTTGTTCTTCTTGTCAATCTCCTTGATCCAGGAAGCTTCTGTATTGTGGTTGACTGGGTTTTCCCAGATGTTTTTCCAAAAAGCCAAGGTCTCCTCCTTATCTGGTCCGTCATTGTTTTGTGATTCTTTTCCTTGTTGGAGTGATTTGTAAAAATTCCGCTGATTTTTACTAAATTGTATATTTTGGGTAAATTCTTTGATTTTCGCATCATATCTTTGTATTTTTGCAGTTGTTGCAACAACACGTTGCTTTAGCTCTTCAATTATAGTGGCTATTGTTTTTCGTTCAAGATCATGCCTCCTGTAGAGGCCAATTTTTATTTTCTCATTTTTCAGTTTTCCTTCTCATAGTGACTTCAGACACGAAATGTCTGACCGCATTTTCTCAATCTTTTTCTCAAGTCTGATTCTCCATTTAGGCGGCCCTCTTGGTTTATACTGTTTGGGTAATTTGTACCCCAGTTCCAATGTAGCTATGTACGCTGCACTGTACATGAGCTGATTTGTTTCTTTTAATGTTGCTGTGGGGATTGTTGCAATGATTTCATTGATGTCTATTAGGAGGCTTCTAACTTCTTTGCTGCGAATTTGTCGCAATGGTGGTAACCTTTGACGATTGTTTTCAGTGTTCATATGTGCAATTATACGTTCTTTAAGTAGCTTTTGTTGGTCATTAAGATCATGATGTTCCTCAATCCTAATGATTTCTTCAATTGGTATGTTTATGTCTGCAGTAGTATCTAGCTGCTGTGGTGTTGTCAAATCCAGTGTATTATCATTTTCATCAGGTTTATCAACCTGTCTTTTAATTTCATCTAATTCCAGTTCTGAGAATAATTTTGTTCTCATGATCATGTGTCGCTGCTGCATTATTCTAGCTTCAGAAATGTCACAGTCAGGGTTTCTCTCTGTCCAAATTCCCATCATCCTTTTTTGATATCCCCTTACAGAGGGATCGGACATGAAGTAGCTGTATATATATATATATATATATATATATATGTGTGTGTGTGT